>APFE030429454.1:239673-270303 GCA_000404065.3 Pinus taeda | reverse complement strand
AGAAACAGAGCCAAAACTGAGAGAAGAACCACCTTCAAGGAAGAACCCTCAGCCTTCGATCAAAAGCTAGATGCTATTATCAGTGGCATCCACAGGCTGGGAGACAGAGTAGACAATGTTGAGAGGAAAACTTCATGGGAAGGTCAACAACCCAATGCCATAAGGAATCCGAATTTCAGAAAAACTCAAAACACAAATGCTAGAAGGGCCAGTCCCGACCATGATATTAGGCCTCCTTTCCAAGAAAACTATGTGGAGGCATCTACATCCAGTGAGCCCACAGATGGGACTCATATGAACCTGATAGATTCGGAAAATGAACAGCAAATCTTTCTTACTGAAGAGGACCAAGAATAACCTGATGTAAAACAATTTCACACCAACTCGGGAGAGTCTTTCGATTTCAAACAAAGCTATGATACTGTTGTGTATGAGGTACACAAACAATATAAGTTGAGAACAAGGACCATTGATGTCCCTGCATCTAGCAGAAAAAAAGATAGCAAACAGCCCAACAAAATGAAAGACAATGACACCATAACTCAACCAGCTGATAGCTCTCTCACAAACCTGCATCAGGTAACTGTGGAGGATATAACAAACACATAGCCTCTTATTGATCGGTCTCTACCTCCTTCCTCCCCAAAATAAAATCTGAACGGCACTCTAAAAAATCCTCCCAAAGCAGAAATACCACAAACTGTCATTCATCATAACATTGACATTCCAAAAGAAAACATAGAGAGTATGCCTGAAAAAGAGAAATCTGCCACTATCAATGCCAAGAACCCATTGGATAAACCATTCAGTTTAGAAGCAGAGATTGGAAAACTCAAGATATCCATTCCCCTCTCAGAACTTGCCAAACATGATGTATAGGCACAAATTCAAAGGTCACTTCAACTACAGAGGTCAGGGATATGTAAACGTTTTAGACGATACCCCTGAGCTGTTGTTTGGTCCAGAAGTTAACGGAAAATCAACATATGGACCTATTCCACCTTTTTATGTCAGTCTGCACATACATGAAAAAATATTGCATAATGCTATGTTTGACTCAGGTGCCTCACATAACCTTATGCCCAAAGCTGTAATGGAAAGGTTGAACCTTGATATCACAAGACCATACAAAGATCTATATTCCTTTGACTCAAGCCAAGTCAAATGTTTAGGCTTGATTAAAGACCTTTGTGTCTCTAGTCCAATTCCCCAACAAGACAATCCTAATGGATGTAGTAGTTGCTGACATTCCCACAAAGTATGGCATGCTCCTATCCAAATCGTGGGGAGCAAAACTGCAAGGATCCCTTCAACTTGACCTCTCTTATGCCACTATATATGTCTTTGGGCAACCAAAGAGATTGTATAGAGAAACACTGATGAAGTATGTGGTAAGCAATGAGGAAAAGCCCCAAAATTTTCCAATTTACTCAATCCATTCTGATATGGATTTTTTCATTTTATTTAATGATAATACCAGTCCTCCAACTGATGATAAGTCGTTATCTTTGGAACAAGAAACATACATCAATGAGGAATCGGTTTCCGATACCCATGGGATTGTCTCAACAGTCAAGGCAACCAGCAAACAGCAAGAAGAACATCTCGAAACAGAAATTGTAAGTCTGCCCAATCCTCAAATAACTGAAATTCTCAATACAAACCTCAAACAAGAAAACACATGGTATTTAGAGTTTGATGGTTCTGTCAACAAGTTAGGAGCAGGGGCAGGAGTATGGATTTACAATACACATGATAATCACGCAAAAGGCCATGCCTATAGACTAAATTTCAGATGTACAAACAACATGGCAGAGTATGAAGCTCTTTTCTTAGGCCTTAAACTGCTCAAAGTCCTAGGAGCTACAAAAGTGTCCATCCTAGGTGACTCCGATTTGATTATACAACAAATGAAAGGTAACTTTGTTACTAATGACAGTAGAATGAGAGCTTTTCAGGGCTGCTGCCACCGAAATACTCAATTCTTTCAACAATTTCAAGCTTGCCAAAATTTCAAGAGATCATAATATTCATGCCCACAGTCTAGCCACTTTTGCTAGCACATGCAAGCTTCCCTTTGAACCAAATCATCATTTCACCGCTAAAATAAAACACAGACCTTCGGTCCCTAACAATGTTAAGGATTGGCAGGTGTTTCAAAATGATGCCCAGATTAACAATTTCCTCACTCTTGAGGGCGAATTTTCCAACACAAACATTGACATGGATGCCATGAACGATTCCCAACATCTAATAGAAGAAAATTAGCAGGCTCTAACAGCCACAACAGCTAAACAAATCCTTAACCACTGTGTTTGACAACGCAAACATAGAACAGTTGAAACAAATGTGTTTAGAGGAAACAGCCAAAGCAGAGGATGAGTTTATTGATCTAAAGAGTAATTTTCTGCCTGCCGGCCTTACTCCATTAGAAGACATGTTTGATAACAATGATGTGCCCAGAAAGCCAAAAATGGAGCCTCTAAATGCTGCTATAGAAGAACACAACATAGGGACAGCAGAGCAGCCCAAAATGATTAAGTTGTCCAAAAATCTGCCCCCTGATCAAAAACCGAAATACGTGGATTTGTTCAAAGAATTCCAAGATGTATTTGCTTGGAGTTATGAGGGCTTGAAGTCCTATGACACCTCAATGATCCAACATACCATTCTCTTAAAACCAAATCAAAAATCGTTCAAACAGAAACTTAGAAGAATCAACCCCATGTTTATTCCCCTTATTGAAAAAGAAATAAAGAGAATGTTTGAAGCATGTATCATTCCACCAATCAGATTCTCTGAATGGGTATCTAATTTAGTTCCCACTAGGAAAAAAACAGGAGAGATAAGACTGTGTGTAGACTTGAGAAATTTAAACCAGGTCTCTCTAAAAGACCACTACCCTTTGCCCAAAATGGACCATATATTACAAAGAGTAGTGGGTTCCTCTAGAATTTCTTTACTAGATGGATTTTTAGGATTTAAGCAGATACTTGTTCACCCAGATGACCAAGACAAGACAGCCTTTACCACACCGTGGGGAACATTTAAGTACGTTAAAATGCCTTTCGGGCTACAAAACGTTGGTGCGACTTTTCAAAGGGCAATGGATATTGCATTTGCCAAGGAGATACATGATTTCCTTGTTGTATACCTTGATGACCTAACCCCTTTCTCCAAATCTGACCAAGAGCACCTTAAGCACTTAAGGCAAATTTTCATGACATGCAGGAAATATGGCATTTCCTTGAATCCCAAGAAGTCTCTGTTTTCCTTTGAGGAAGGCAAGCTTCTAGGCCATATCCTATCAAAAGATGGGATTAGAATTGATCCTGAAAGAATTCAAGCCTTCCTCCAAATCCCCTATCCAAGAAACATAAAAGAACTGCAAGCATTCCTTGGAAAGATCAATTTCCTAAGGAGATTTATCTCAAACCTAGCAGAGCTAATAAGGCTATTAAGCAACATGTTGAAGAATGATGCCAAGGTAAAATGGTCCCTTGAGACCAAGCAAGCCTTCGAGAGTATCAAAACTGCCTAGACTCAAACGCCTGTCCTCACCAGTCCACAATTCGACAAAGATTTTATCATTTTTTCCTTTGCATCTGAGCACACTATAGCCAATGTCTTATTGCAAAAAGATGATCAAGGTAATGAAAAGTCAATTGCTTTCTTCAACCGAGCATTAAGAGATGCACCCTTGAAATATCAGATTATGGAAAAGCATGGTTATGCCCTAGTTAAGGCGATCAAAGACTTTAGAATTTACATCTTATACTCCCATGTGATTGCCTACGTCCCAAACTCTATTGTAAAAGATATATTAACTCAAGAGGGACTAGAAGGCAAAAGAGGCAAGTGGATTGCCAGCATCCTTGAATACGAAATTGAGATAAAACCTACCAAATTGATAAAAGGACAAGGGTTAGCCAAACTAATGTTTGAAACAAACTTCCAAGCCTTAGACATTAATCAACTGGACAATGAACCGGAGTTGGCGACTCCACAGATCAGTGAAACCTTTTTGCAATCCCCAAGGTATGTTGATATTTGCTTTGTATTGTTAAACCTATGTGCTCCCCCAGGATTGTCCAGAACTAAGAAAAGATTTTTAAGGATGAAATCATCAAAGTTTTGTGTCATAGATGGTACTTTGTTTTGGAAAAATCATGAAGGTATTTTTCTTAATTGTTTGACTATGAATGAAACTAACAGCATCATGAAAGAATTCCATGCAGGGGACTGTGGAGGACACTTATATTGGAAGTCCACTGCTGACAAGATTTTAAGAGCTGGTTATTATTGGCCCTCTCTATTTGCAAATGTCAAGAAGTTTGTTGTTTCATGCCACAAATGCCAAATCTTTGAAAGGAAAAGAAAATTACTGTCTTTTCCCCTTAAGCCCATTTCAACCGAAAAGCCTTTTTAACAATGGGGTCTCGACTTCATTGGAGAAATTCATCCCTCTTCCTTAGGCCAGCACAAGTGGATTCTAACAGCCACTGATTATTTCACTAAGTGGATTGAAGCCATTCCATGTAGACAAGCCAATGACTCCACCATTATCCAATTCCTTGAAAGCAATATCCTTTCCAAATTTGGCTGCCCTGAGAAAATCATTATTGACAACGTTGTTGCCTTGAAATCCAAAAACATGATCAACTTCTACCATAAATACCACATTACCTTGGGCCACTCCACAGCTTACTACCCTCAAGGTAATGGCTTGGCTGAATCTTCCAACAAGAGCCTCATCAACATCATAAAGAAATTGCTGGAGGAAAACAAAAAGAACTGGCATAGGAAGCTCACAAACGCTCTGTGGGCAGATAGGCTTTCAACCAAGAAATCCATTGGGATGAGCCCTTATGAGCTAGTACATGGCATGGAAGCCAAATTTCCTTCATCTTTGGGCATTCCTACTATTAAACTGTTGCAGGAAATTCACGCTGAACCAAACGACATGCAGAGAAGAATTAGTCAAACCATTCATCTTCAGCAAACCAGAGAGCAAGTCTATGATAGAGCTCAAATTCTGCAAGAAAAAATCAAAAGGATGTTTGATAAGAAAGCTAAAGCAGAGGATTTCTGGGTTGGCGGCAAAGTTCTAAGATGGGACTCACGAAGAGAGGACAAGGGCAAGCATGCAAAATTCGATTCTCTGTGGAAAGACCCCTACATTATCAGCATTGTGCAAGGCAATAATACATATTTTCTTAGATCTCTAGATGGCAGCACAGCTGAAGAAGGCCCTGTTAATGGCCGAATGCTAAAACATTACAATGATCCTTTTTTATTGAAAAGAACAGGCGGGGTTATTTTCTGTACATAAAATGTTTGTATATATCAGCACTTTGATTTTATTTTGTAATAGTCCATGATGCTAAAGCACGCAGAAGAAAGCAGGCAGTGCTTTACAATTTACCAGCAAATCAGTTAAGGGAAAGTGTTGTTAGCAGTCCAAAAGTTCAAATCAATCCAACAGTCAGCACTAAGAAGTTTCAAAGCACAGCAATAACAGAAGAATCAAGGCAATCTGACCTGCTGTTCTTGGCTTCTCACAAGGAGAAGCCATCCCCAAGTGGAGCCACTGTTAGCCTCATGCTGCAGCAGGTTACTCATATTTCATGATTGACATTTTTACAGGCCAAATATGTCATACTTTGCATGCTGCAATGCTCCATATTTACTAAGCAGTCACCAAAGACAGAGGCCATGAAAGAATGCTACTCAAAGTTCATCTACTGCATTCCAATTTTGAAGAGTCATTCCAATTTTGTAGAATTTTCAGTTAAAGGGAGGTCCAAACAGCCTAATCTTGGTCTCCCTAGGTTTCAATTTCCTGTTTTAGAATATAGAGAATGAACAATTTGTCCAAACAGCTTAATCTTGGCAGATTTTAGATAGGTAGAGAATCAAAGGAGCCCAACTGCTTAATCTGGGCCCTTGGAAGAAATAAGGGTAATTTGTAGATAGGAAGGCATAAAATGAAAAAGTTGAAATGCTGGGTCTGCAAGTCTAAGTGCACCCAAACCAAAATAAGAAAAAATGTTAGGTAAGTAGGCTGGGTAAGTAGTTTTGAGGTTGCAGAATCTTGTTTACTGATCAATCCTATGTTTTCAAAATATCATCTCTACTCAGGTCACAGTCATCAGGCAGTTTCATGTGGAGGAGCTCAAATCAGGCATAACTAACTTCCCTTTCTTCCTCTTCCCTAAATCATTGACTAATTTCCCCAAAAGAGGTCAAGATCTGCTTGATATCTCTTAGTTTCATCATTTTCCATGTCATTAGCCTTGATGAAGATCTGCTTCACTCAAGGAGGGTTCATATTTTCTCTATAAAGTTCTATCTCCCCTTTGAAGCCTAAGATCTCTGAAACTTAGTGCTCTTCTTGTCATTTCCATATTAACTACTGACATTATCATTTAACTCCCTACATTTTCCCCATCCCCCTACTAAAACTATGTAAATAATCCCCTATGTAAATATCCCCTCCCCCTAGTTGAAATATAACCATAAGTATTTCTCTGGGAATTACTAAGTCACCTGGACTTTAGTAAGAACCCTCTTTTCGCATGAATTTCCATTCCCAGGTGTTTGGACCCCTTCCAAAACACAAAGAACCCCTTCCAAATGCAAACCCCCCCCCCTCGCGCATTTTCTTTGGAATTTATTAGTGTTTGTTTAATAAATCACCAAGCGCCTAAACCCATTAACCAGTTTCCTAAAGTCTAAACCCACCCGCGCCGTGGAAAAATTAAACTTTAACTCGCACGTTCTTTTATTAAGTCCCGCGCACCTCCGCCTCCCATCCACCGTCGGATCGTCTCCCCTAGATCCGACGGCCCCTATTCATATCGGGCGCCCTTATGTAGTGGCACGTTACCACCCAATGTCCCACGGTTTTACCGTCATACACCGGGACAGGTGGCAGCTTTCCATTGCATCGGGCCGCCCCTGACAGAAACCGCCTCTGTACCAAAGACGGTCCGATGAACTACAAAACCGCCCTTCCCTCAGGTTACAGGAGCGTCGCGTCACCCTGCCACGTGTCACTGCCACGTCACCCTGCAGTACTGCCACGTCACCTTGCTGACATCATATCTGTACCAGAGAACCCCACTACTGATGTCATCCGCTGTACCACTGACATCATGCTGACGTCAACAGCCAAAAAACGAAAAAAACGCGCAAGCGCGAAAGTCAAGCTTCGGAGCTCCGGAATGAAAAACAGAGGCAGTTTTCGATGCGCATCGCTACGGGAAATGAGCCATATTGGAGAATCTTTAGGGAATCTTTTGATTCCTCAGTCCTTTTTGCACCGAAAAGGCCCGAAAAAGCCTGATTTTGCTAATTTAAACGTATTTGAAGACAGAGAGAGACCAGGAACAGAGATTAAAGAGTATCAGATCAAATATATAGATAAAAGGCATGTCGAAGAGTATCAAGAAGCGGCAGAGACTATCAATGTAGCGGCAAAGTGTATCAGAGGAGATTTTCTCAGGGCTCGAGGCAAATCCAACATTAAAAGGAAAGCCCTGAAAGTCAAGCAACAGTTGAGGTCGCATTGAAAGCTCACCAGCACAAATGACTGCACATTAAACTCACAGGAGATCAGTGGACCAGAACTCAATGCACAGTTATGACAGAACCACTGCACCAAGTCACACAGGACACCCCATCAACTCAACTTGATCCAGCTGCCTCTGGCTCAGCCCAAAGGACTTGCATTTAATTCCAACAACAATTAGGTTTTTAAAAAGCTTTTTCCTGCAGACCTGTTTAGGTCGGTTGTAATAAATAACTTTAGATATTTTGCTTATATATACCACCCTGAAAAATGGAGTAGGGGTTGGTTGGTTAGTTGCTAGATCTTTGGTATTTCGATATTTTCCTCAAGCAGAGACTCACACTATAACTGTGATACTTTCTATAATCAAAGACTGCTGAAAGCATGGATTCTGGAACTGTCTGTTGTGTTTAATTGGCCGAGTGACTGTGGAATTCCTATGCTTCTATATGGTTCAATAAGTGTTTCTTAACTCTGTTAGTTTTTTTCATGTTTGTTCTATCATCAATCCACCATCTAAATTGCAGAAAAGAAGAATAGTTTAGGATTTGCTTCGCTACACCCTAGGCTCAATTTCTGCAATTTTTCATGTTTTCATCAGGAATAGTTATGAACATGCATACTTGAATGATCTTGTTTACGCTGTTTCTTTCACTTATAAATGATAGTTTAGGAATTCTTAACTACTCCTAGACAACCATTCATTCACTTCTCCTCCCTGTTAGTTTCGATGAAAGATTCTTAATTGCCTTTCATGCCTGACCATCATTCCATCCTCTCAGCAAATTGATAATTGTCTCATGTGTGGCTATCCCGCTCCATAATCCTCTTGTGACCAAGAAAACGAAACGGCAAGCCTTAATCCATGACTCCATGCCCAATGGTTTGAAAATTATCACACTTTACCTTGCCTCTCTGTTTGGAATTATCTTCCATACATGCATCTTCCATCCAAACAAAAAATCAAAACCCCTGAACCCAACAACTAGCCTAAAATCATCATCAATAAAGTTAAATCATTAAGAGAGAGCCCTCTCTAATTGCAGGTGGGCTAGAACCTGCAATCCAAAGATTGGTTTGTGGTTACCTCGGCCGTATCCCTTCAGGAGCTTAGAGACAACCTGAGTGATAACAGGTTCCACATCCCAAGGTCTCTTGGACTACTTAGTCTATTCAGCTTCCACACTAACCCATTTAAGATTAGGTGTCCAACATTCCCCCCTTAATCCGAAGGGTTATATATGAGTCTAAGAAGAGAGCTGTAATACAAAATGTGCAAAAAATGCATGGCAGCACTAGGTTGAATGTGCTCTATGAAATGTTGGTATAAAGGGCAGTGGTTTAAGGATGACCACCAACATCGGAACGCTTAGTCCAGTTCCCGGAACTCTTCCAAAACTGGCAAGAAACTGAAGTCTTCTGCTAGAGGAAGTGCTCCTATTGTTTTAAAGAGGGAAACATTCAACCATGAAAGGGAGATCTCACCCCGTATAAAAGGGAGAACTTCAACCTGAAAAGGGAGGTCTCAACCTGTAATGGTTTAAGGATGACCAACAACTTTGGAATGCTTAATGCAATTCCTGGAATTCTTCCAAAACTGGCAAGAAGCTGGAATCTTCTGCTAGAGGAAGTGTTCTCAATTTTGTTCCTGGAATTCTTCCAAAACTGGCAAGAAGATGAAGTCTTCTGCTAGAGGAAGTGTCCCAGATTCCCAACTAAAGGCATGTTTATGGGCATCTTTGTCTCTGGCTACAACTCTGAAACTAGTGTGGTAGGTTGCAGCTCAGGCTTGCTTGATGTGGCTTTGAAGCTTGTAGATGACCATCATTTCCCCCCCTGTCAGATACAAGGTGAGATGATGGAGACAACTCAACCGCAAGACTGTTCAATATTCTGGAACAAGTTCTGACATGTGTTTGGAATATCTTCTTGGTTGTTGATGCCCATTGCCAATAAGTGATCCATCCAAGATGAATCTTTGTTCTTGCAAGACATTTGTTTCTAAAGCATCTGTGTGAAGAATGGCTGGTTTTATGACAGTGCTCACATGGATGAAGATCAAAATAGTGATCTTTCAAATGGCCAACTCGATCACAGTGTTGGCATTTCACGATCTGTTGTTTTTGTTGTTGTTGTTGTGGAAGAGGGGCAGAATCTGGAACAGTTGGAGGTGAACTGTCATGAAGAGCAGATGAACTGTCATGAATGAATCTAGCACTCTAAAACTGAATGGGCTTTGAGTAGTCTGGAATATGAAAGGACAAGTCCTTGTCATATCCAAGACCGGTTATGTGCTTGTTGTGGACAAGCTGTTCCCAAGGTCTGATGATGAGCTTGGGAAGTGCAGACTGATTTTCTGCATCTGCATGTACAACTGTTGTTTTATTTGAATGAACTGTAACATTCTTGTCTCGCTGTTTGTGGGAGTCTGTTTCAATCTTCTGAACAGAAACAGGTTCAAAATGATGACTCCACTGTTGTAATTCTTCTTGTTGTAGCTGAGATTCAAGCTGCAAAAAATCAATATTTTCCTGTGCATTTTGTAGACATGTCTGAATTTATGAGAGAGATCCTATGCTGATTTTTAATGTGTCATCAATAGTAGATTGTATAGGAGTTTTCATGAACTCTAATACTTCACTGATTCTGGCCATTTTTTTTCAATGTCAGATTTACACCTTAAAAACTAATCACAATTATTACTTAATGCAGAAAAGTAATATCCACTCACAGTACACAGCAATATCTTGTATAAATGTGCAGCAAATGAATCAGGGAATCAGTGCATATATATGTAGACAGAAACTATAATGGGTTTTAAATACAATGCCACACTGGGGCAGTAGCAACTACAAACTTGCTTGGATCCTTCAAGTACTCCTTCACTTTCAAATCAGAAATGATGGTTATCAAAACTTCAATAGTTATAACACCATGTCATGGGCATTGGAATGAATCTCTAGCACGCTGAAACAGCAGTGATAGACCTCCTTACATGTCCAAATACTTAGCAAACTGTATAGTGTTGGTCCTCTGGCTTATATTAGTCAACAGTACAGTGTTTCATGGCGCCCACGATGTCAGAATAAACTCCACACTGAAGGGTATCACAGCGATGTTCAGCAGAGGTGGTGCATTCTTTGTTGTTGGTTGATGTAAATATATAATATGCTAGACAAATACTTGTGGAAGAAATTCAAAATTTTAATTTGATATCAACTTTAGACCCAGTGAGCATACATCATATTAATAATACCAACGTATGTATGAAAGCAACAGTGTATTAAAACAATCCAAAACCGAAGCAGGAATAGAATTCAGTTACGCCATTCATATAACATAACTATGCTACCACTGTCATAAAAACTTTGTCATATATAACATTTTGTGTGTCGTGTGCTCTCTCCACTTCTGCGCGCTTCATATTTCTCCTTAATATATTATAAGCCCATCATATATGTGAAACATTACCAACCATTCAAAAATATATCCTCCTCTTAAATCAATGATTGATAAAGCTCATTCAATATATAATAAGATCAACGCATATGCAAAATATATGCCTCCAACAATGCACTAAACAACATTCAATTCACATCATTCAACGACTTATGAAAGACTCAACGAAAACCAGCATAAGACATCAAAGAGCATATACTGAAAAGAAGAATGTATCAACTTCACTGTATGTCATTTAATCATCAACCAACTCACGGATTTCAAAATAGAGCAGCCCTTCAAATCTATTCAACGACCTCCACGCAGAATTTCAAAAGTAGTTATCGGAGCTTCAACGCATTTTTTTTTTTCAAGAATGCAAATTCTACACCAAGCTTTCTCTGATAGTGGAAATCCTTTAAACGCTAGCTTTATAAAACCTGCAAATTTTGCTCAACAAAACCCTATAAACTCTCCGTTGAACTCCATACCAAAGGCTTCTTTATCTCTTCAAACTTCTGGCGGGGCTTCTGAGGTGGCTACTACTCCCATACCCTTGGCAGGTGGTCCGAATCACCAACCAATTCGTAAGTTACAAGATGACCTTCCGATTGCAAGAAAACATTCCCTTCAGCAATTTCTTGAGAAACGCAAAGACAGGCTGATGACCAAGGCTCCCTACCCGGCCTCGCTTGCACCTATGAAGTCTGAACGCTATTCATTTCCGCTGCGCTAAAGATCTTCACCAAATATTACATACAAAGTGCACTAAGACCATCAAACGCTATTCATATACTATGAATAGAACTTCGTTGCGCCAAAGATCTTCACTAAACATTATATATAAATAAATGTTATCAAAATTTCAATATTATATGTTGTCGTAATTTAAATTTCAATACTTGTAAACAGGCCAAACCACTGTATGTCAGGCCAGACCATTTGAACTCGCGGCGTAGCTGAGGCTGTCACCAGTACTAACCACTGGGCTAGCAAATATGGACCCGTAGACTGCAACTCCCTGCCGTCGCTTGGATCCAAAAACTCGATCCACATTCGTGGAAGCCTTGCTTTCACCCTTGTTCGTAGCTCAGCTCAAGCATTGCTACGTTGTGCAACGGTAAGACATGGCGCTTTGTAGACGGAGGGTCCCGGGTTCAAACCGCAGCATTGCCAACTCGAGATCCCGTTCTCTCTGAGCTTCCACTGCTTAGAAAATGCAGCAGAAATAGGCGTCCAAATCTTTGAAGAGTAGGCAGACCAGCACCCAATCGCTCTCAACTGATAGGGAGCGGGAGTTGGTTGTTAAAATGACAATGGTGTGAAAGGTAGTGAGAGCCACTGCACAACCTTCACAATCAGCGAGTGAAGAGTCGATCAACTAAAGAATCTTCGTGACATGGATATTGTAGCGCTCGATTCCTCTATCTACACAACAACACATAATGTGTTTCGATCCAAGGATCAAACGAGAGAGCCTATACAGGATGAATACAAAGAGGGCACGGCTGTCTACAAGTAGAGGGAAAAACATTCATTCCATTGAAGAAGAAGAACAACCAAACGTCTAGGAATGAACAATGTAAGAAATGAACAGCATTGAATCAGGCCATTCACAAAGACAGCGCAAACGTTTCAAAATGACAGCGTTATTCACAAAAAATAAAAAAATAAAAAAAAAAAAAAAAAAAAATTAATGTACAGCGCTTCTATTTGGACAGTATGGACAAATGCGTTATGAGGCAGCGCTGGAAAAGAATATGGCAGAGGCAGGTTATGTCAGGACAGAGGAGAATAAGTCAGAGGCAGAGTAGTGCTGGAATAAGGCAGAGGCAGAGGTCAAAGATGTCAGTCAGCAGCGGATTTCAAGCAGAAAATTCTCAGGACAGAGCGCATGCAGTGTCAGGAGCAGCGAATTATATGGAGGAGCAACGCAGGCAGCAGTATTAATAGGTTGCAGCTAAAATTTAGCTAAATAAATATTCATGAGAAAATATTCATGAAGTTTATGGCATAAATAAACTGCACAGAGAGGCCATAAAACAAATGGCTCAAATTAATTATGCAGGGCAGGAATACGCCTGCTCTGATACCATGTTAAACACACACATGGCAAAAAGAATATGAAAGATCAAACATGAGAGTACAATTTTTATGAACAAGAGATATACATTTATAGTACATTATGTCATTGTTGGGTTCCACATCCCAAGGTCTCTTGGACTACTTAGTCTATTCAGCTTCCACACTAACCCATTTAGGATTAGGTGTCCAACATGTACAAAGGAGATTGATTGTTGCAGATATACTTGATTGATGTTATTCATGGATCTAGTCTGAAAATTTATGAAACGTGGTCCCTGGAAGAAAAGAGAAGGTTGTAGCCTTCTACAGGTAGCAGCGTGCGTACTAGTACCTCATAGTACAAGAGCTAAAGCGGGTTGTATCTCCCTTCCAGGTGAAGTTGGAGAACGAGAGAAGGTTGTAGCCTTCTGCAGGTAGTAGCCTGCGTTCTGGTTTAAAACTGCACCAGTACAGAATCATTGTAAAAAGAAGTTTCTAATTGAAAGAAGATAGAGACAAATTGCAGCAGGTGGTTTTCACCCACATTGGGTTTCCACCTTACATCTTGTGTTCTTTTGTGTGACTGTCTATTTTTCTGGTTATTGTTTATATGGTTCTGACACACAGATTAATGATCAACATCTGAAGAATAAATTAAAATTATAAGTCTGCAAGTTATACCCAAGATTCATTCATCAGAGTTGCGTATACACGCTATTTTTACTAACTGTAGTTGCGTATACAAATTTTGTGTGAATTGAAAATATTTTTATAATACTGATTCACCCCCCCCCCCCCAGTATTATTTTCAACAATTGGTATCAGAGCAGGTCCTTCAGAAAAAGAAGATTGACCGCTTGAAGGAAGATCTATCATCATGAGTTACTACAAAAGAGAGGCATCCATCCGGCCACCAATTTTTTATGGGAGCAACTTCGTCTATTGGAAGGTAAGAACCACAGCCTATCTTCAATCTCTTGGCATAGAAGTTTGGGATATTGTGAAAACATGATATACATTTCCATCAGCAACTCCTATAGATACGGCTGGTAAGAAGCAGTTGAAACAAATGCAAAGGTTATCAATACTCTATTAGGTAGTCTATCTCAATCAAAATTCGTCAAGGTTATGCAGCTCAAAACCGCAAAAGAAATATGGGACAAGATCGTTTTGAGCTATGAAGGGGATGAGCAGGTAAAACGAGCAAAACTACAAACTCTTAGAATTCAATATGAAAGTCTCAGAATGCACAATGATGAAAGTGTGGCTAACTATTTCCTACGTATAGATGAGATTGTAAATTGTATGAAAAACTTGGGTGAAGAAATAAAAGAAGTTGTTTTGGTTGAAAAGGTTCTAAGATCCTTGTCTTCTAAGTTTGATTCAAAAGTTTCTGCCATAGAAGAAAAACAAAATCTACAGAGTCTTACCATGTCCCAACTGCATGGAATTCTAACTGCTTACGAAATGAGAAAAGGGGGACCATAAGATAGGAGAGAAACCGCATTCAAAGCCTCGGGAAAAGGAGAATACAATGAGTCAGGATATATGTCTGAAGAATAAAAAGAATCAAATTTTTTCAAGAACCTTTAACGGGGAACTGGAAGATTCAGAGGTACGCTGCCTTTCAAATGCTTTGCTTGTGGAAGAGTCGGTCACTATGTTGCAAAGTGTCCTCATAAAGATAAAGGTAAGGAACCAGTTAGATGGAACAGAAAACAGAATGTAAGTAAGGAGCTATTATACTCATGAAGATAGTGATGGACTTTCAAATAGTGATGAAGATGAAGGCAATGATGATAGACTTTTGATGGCTTTTGAAGATGATGACTTCTTGGATGCTATAAATGAAGGTGGTCTTTATGAAGAAATTTCTAAACTTAAAATTTGTTTAGAGGAAAAGAATATGATCATAGATACCCTAACATTCCAATTTGCTAAAAGAGATAAACACAATGAAGAGTTAGAATGTGAAATTGTGGGACTTCGAGAAGAAATTGAGAAAACAAAAACCCTTAATCTTAGATTTGCTAAAGGATTTGAAACTTTAGATGAGATTATCAAAGTGCAGCGTTCTTCTCTAATCAAGACAGGTCTCGGATATTCGGAAGAAGCGTCTCAAGCACAAAAGCAAGAACAGAAGCCATCCACTTCCAAAAGTTATCTTGATGCAGCAAGGAGAAGTGAATAGGTTGACAATCGACAACAAAGGCATAATGCAGATTACCAGGTAAATCAGGGACCATTTACTTCAAGAATGAACAAAGATTACCAAGTAAATCGGGGGCAATCTACTTCAAGGATGAACAGAAGCTTCAATCGACCACAGGTAAATCATTCTGGCTCAAAAATGGATGTCAATGGAAAATACAATCATTTGGTTGGTAGGTTTGATAATCGCAGGAATTTCTTCAATGGCCAATGTTTCTCTTGTCATAACTTTGGTCATAAAGCTGCTTAATGTGTTGCCTACAAAACCATCATGACTAGGGAAGCTCAAAAACAAAGAAGTATGACTCGGATCATGAAAAGGACCTACAATAACTTTTATGCTCTTGAAAATGAAATAGAATTTTCTATTTGTAACAACTTCGGTCATGAAGATTCTAAATGCAGGAGTAGGTTTTGGCAAACAACTCAGAAGGAGCCAACATCATTGAGTCCCAAAACATGCAAAAAGAAATAACCGCAACCAGAAAGATGTGGGATAGCCTTATATGCGAAAGGACAGGAAAATCAATGGTACATTGACAGTGGATGCTCGAAACATATGACAGGTGATAAAGAAAAACTTCAGTCATACACTGCCTTAGAAAGGGAAAAGAAGGTCTCATTTGGAAGTGACACCCCTGCATTCATAAAAGGTAAAGGTTCTGCTCGTTTGAAAAAAAAAAGGTCAAAGTTGGAATTGTTATGTATGTTGATGGCTTAAAGCATAATCTATTGACTGTCAGTCAAATGTGCGATCAAGGAACTGAGGTAATATTTCGATCAAATGGATGTATCGTTCGTGAGCTTGACACAGGAAAAACAGTGATCAAAGGCATAAGAACTCCAAATAATCTATACATATTCAAAGAAGGAGAACAACAATGCTATCTAAGCAAGAATGATGAACGTTGGCTATGGCACAGAAGATTGGGGCATCTTAGCTTCTCTCAGATAAGGAAAGCATGCAAATATCAGGCGGTTCGTGATCTCCCTGACATTAGAATTCTGGACAATACAATATGCAAATCATGTCAATTTGGTAAACAAACCAGAGCTAATTTCCCTGAAAAGGAAGGATCAGCTAGCAAGCCACTTGAACTTGTTCATACTGATGTATGTGGTCCAACTAGGAAAAGGTCACCTTGAGGAAAAGAATACTTTATATTGTTTATTGACGACTTTTCCAGGATGTGTTGGATAGGACTTATGAAGCATAAAGATGAAGCTTTTGAAAAGTTCAAATCATTCAAAGCCTTGGTGGAAAACGAATTAGATCGCAGAATCAAATGCCTCGGGTAAAATCAAGGAGGGGAATTTACCTCAGATGAATTTTTAGATTTTTGTGAAGAACATGGAATAAGAAGGGAATTTTCTACTGCAATGACTCCTCAACAAAATGGAGTAATGGAAAGGATGAACAGAACGGTTCAATAAATGGCTCGTGCTATGCTTGATGAATCTGGAACTCCTGCAACCTTCTGGGGTGAAGCCGCATTTGCTGTAGTTACTATTCTCAACAAGACAAACGTCCGGGAAAACAACACTTAGACTCCTCATGAACTTTGGTATGGTAAGACTCCCACGGTAAAATACTTAAAAAAATTTGGATGAAAATGCTACATTAAGAAGACTGATGAAAATCTTGGCAAGTTTGAACCTAGAGCAGATGAAGGCATTCTACTTGGCTACTCTCCCCACAACAAAGCATATAAGTGTTACAATAAAAGACTTGGAAAAATTGTTGAAAGTATTGATGTAGTGGTTGATGAAGAAGGAAACACTCCTAGGCAAGTAAAATCTGAAAATCTCGAAGATGATGAAGACTATCCTTCAATATCAAATCAGATTCATAACGAAGAAGAAACCCATGAGGCACCAGAAGAACAAATAAGGATAGAAGAAAAGACTCCATCTAGATATGTTCAGAAGAATCATCCAGAAACTCAAATTCTGGGACAGAAAGAGGCAGGTGTTCAAACAAGAAGAACCATTTCAGAAGCTTCAAGCTATCTAGCATTGCTCTCCTCCACCAAACCACAAAATGTAAAAGAAGCATGCAAAGATGAATGCTGTATCAAGGCCATGGAGGAAGAACTTGAACAGATTGAAAAGAATAACACTTGGGAATTGGTTCCTAGACCAAAAGATAAGAATGTCATAGGGACAAAATGGATTTTTAAAAATAAGCTGAATGAAAATGGAGATGTGGTTAGAAACAAGGCAAGACTTGTTTGTAAAGGATATGTGCAACAAGAAGGGGTAGACTTTGAAGAAACTTTTGGACCAGTTGCTAGACTTGAGGCTATAAGAATGTTCCTTGCTCTCTCTAGCTTTCAGAAGTTCAAAGTATTTCAAATGGACGTGAAATCTGCCTTTCTGAATGGAGACTTGGATGAAGAAGTATATATTGAGCAACTAGATGGGTTTATCCTCGGAAATGATCCAAAACTTGTATGTAGACTAAAAAAGGCTCTCTATGGCCTTGAACAAGCTCCAAGGGCTTGGTATTATCAGTTGGATAAGTACCTTCATCAACAAGGTTTTTCAAAAGGATCAACAGATAGCAATCTATATATAAAAATTGACAATAATAAATTGCTAATACTTATTGTGTATGTTGATGATATCATTTTTGGTAGCAATGAGGAAGACATGAGTCAAAACTTTGCCTTGGTGATGCAAAAAGAATTTGAAATGTCTCTGCTTGGTGAGCTCACATATTTTCTTGATTTACAAGTCCAACAAAACAAAGACAGTATTTTTCTATCACAAACAAAGTATCTCAGACAGATCTTGAAGAAATATGGGATGGAGGATCCAAAACCAGTATGTACTCCTATGGTAACAGGATGCAGCCTCAATGCAAATGATGAATCAGCAGCTATACATCAACCAACCTATAGATCCATGGTTGGTAGTCTGCTCTATCTAACAGGTACCCAACCAGACATTATGCATGCAGTAGGTATAGTGGGAAGATTTCAGGCAAATCCAAAGAAAACTCATCTTCAGGCAATTAAGAGAATTTTCAAGTATCTTCAAGGAACTCAAAACTATGGCTTATGGTATCCTAGATATACATATCTCACACTTCATGCATATACAAATGCAGATTGGGCAGGAAGCGTGGATGACAGAAAAAGCATCAGTGGTGATGCATTCTTTATGGGTCCTAGATTAGTATCTTGGTTCAACAAGAAACAAAGTTCCATTTCATTATCCACAGCTGAAGCAGAATATGTAGTTGTTGCATCTTGCTACACACAACTCCTTTTGATGATGCAAACATTGCTAGATCTTCAAATCACTTGTACTTCACCTATTTCCATTTTTTGTGATAATACAAGTGCAATCAATATTTCAAAGAATCCTGTCATGCATTTAAAAACTAAGCACATACCTATCAAGTATCATTTTCTCCGGGAACAAGTGCTTGAACAAAAAGTCAAATTGGAGTATGTTCCATCTAAGGAACAAGTTGCTGATATACTCACCAAAACACTGCCCAGGGAGACATTTGAATACCTCAGACAGAATTTGGGGGTAGTTGATGCATCGTCTCGCTGTTGAATCTTGTCTGTTTTCAAAGAAAAGTGGTTGTACACGAGTTTCATAAGGAGTATCTACGTAGATACGCCGGTTTATGAAGATACAGTCACGTATATGTACAAATAGTGGGCCAGGCTTAGGATGGAAAGAGTCTGATATGGGTCTAACAGAGACTATCTGGCACAGGTTCAAGGGGAGCATATATTCTTCTAATAATGCATTGTTGGCATTATCTTAGAATATCTTGGTTCAAATTCACTGATTTTTTGATTTTAGGTGGAACTGGTGCAGAGGGAGAACATGGTTGTTGGTTTGAATGATGATTGATAGATGCTTACTCTCTGTCATGTATTTCTTTTCTTCTCTTATCAAGGTCATGAAACGGCCTATCTTGGTTTCCCCACTATGCCTGGGATGAATGAAGTAATGTTCTTGTCTTTATCATATGTAAATTCTTGGGGTATCCCCACTTGTTTGGGTAGATGAGTCAATTCCCACTTGATTGGGAGATGGATGTATGTATGAGCCTTTGGTGGTAGGAAGGTCATTTATAGTGTATAAAGTCATGTTTCTCTTGCAGAACATCTTCTTGCAGATCTTGCCTACAGTCAGGGGGAGCTTGGACAGCACAGCAGAACAGAAAATTCAGCATGTACTCAGGGGGAGCATAACCCTTTTCCATTGATGTCAAAGGGGGAGAATGACTTTGAGTGACTTGGGGTTGCCATCAAGTCCAAAGGGGGAGATTGTTGGCATTATGACTCAGGTTTGGCTCTATGGCACAGGTGTTGTCCTTGATGGAAACTCACTCAAATGGCAAATCTCAGCTCAGGCACTCAGAATGGAAGAAAAGAAGGTATACACAGGTTCCTCTCAGCAAAGTCGCGTATGCACGTGCGATCACCGATCAAAAGGCGCATATACGTATGCACGCACTTTCATGCAAAGAAAAGCGCGTACATGTGGGAGAATTTATGTTTGGTCCATGGTATTTAGTCCGACATATTTGAACCTATGGTTTTGGTCCTTGGTATTGCATCCAAAGTGTTGAACCCAAGTATTGGGTCCCTAGTATTGGCTCTATAATGGTTTCAAATGGTTTTGGATCATGGTTTGAGTAAGGCCTAGGACCATAAAAAGCAAAGGAGATCAATTGGCTAGGGCATTGACTAAGTGTTGAATATCTTAAGAAGAGCAAGATCTGGAATACTGGTGACTGGTGTATGGTGCATTGCTGGATCTAAACCAAGGAGGAACCTAAGCACTAAAAGATGGATAAGTTCTATTGATGGATCAAGACTGTATGGCTTGAATAGTAATATCTTTGTAATCTTTGATCTGTTATAATTGGCACATGATTAGATCTATAAATCTGATAATCTGGGTATAATTGATGTTTGATTAAGGAAAAAGGTAACTTATCTTTTATAGATCTATACACAGGTTCGGCGTAGCATAGGCGCGTATACAAGCAGGTTCAGCAACTGAAGAAAGTGTATACGCCGGTTGGCATTGATACAGTTGCGTATGTACGCAGGTTTCTGCATAGTGAAGTAGTGTACATTTCATGAAATATGCTTTAGCTGTTTTTGTTTATTATTGCAGTGTTCAGGGTTCAGAATTGGTGTTCGGTTACTGTTACTGTTTTCTAGTTACATCATTCTGAGAAGTGTTTGGTTGATTCTATATTGAGTTGTACAAAGGAGATTGATTGTTGCAAATATACTTGATTGATGTTATTCATGGATCCAGTCTGAAAATTTATGAAACGTGGTCCCTAGAAGAAAAGAGAAGTTTGTAGCCTTCTGTAGGTAGCACCATGTGTATTAGTACCTCAGCTAGTACAAGAGCTAAAGGGGGTTGTAGCTCCCTTCCAGGTGAAGTTGGAGAACGAGAGAAGGTTGTAGCCTTCTGCAGGTAGTAGCATGCATACTGATTTAAGACTGCACCAGTACAGAATCATTGTAAAAAGAAGTTTCTAATTGAAAGAAGATAGAGACAAATTACAGTAGGTGGTTTTCACCCACATTGGGTTTCCACCTTACATCTTGTGTTCTTTTGTGTGACTATCTGCTCTATTTTTCTGGTTACTGTTTATATGGTTCTGGCACACAGATTAATGATCAACATCTGAAGAATAAATTAAAATTATAAGTCTGCAAGTTATACGCTAGTTTCATTCATCAGAGTTGCGTATACACGCTGTTTTCACTAATTGTAGTTGCGTATACAAATTTTTGTGTGAATTGAAAAGATTTTTATAACACTGATTCACCCCCCCCCCCCCCTCTCAATATTATTTTCAACACTGTAATAGCCTCAGAAAACCAGAGAAATTTCACACGAGTAGAATTACAGGAAAAAACACATTTTCTCTCTCCTTTGACTTCGACTGATAATTCTTCTTCTTCTTGCAAAGAAATCAATGTGATGAGTTGAGTGAAAAATGAGGTCAAGTTAACTTCTATTTATACATGTCATTCGAGAAATTTTGAGGTCTAAAATGGGTCTCCTAAGGAATATTATAAAATAATAAAATAATATTATATTACCCCATCAAGTTTTGGAGGGAAAAAAAACTATATTTCAACTCGAATTTTCAACTTATCTCCCTACGATTTTACTCAAATTTTGAGAGGGGACACTCATCGGATGCAGAATTTAAATTTTCATCCAAGGAGTACCCATGTTGCATACTTTTGATGGGCCCTACTACACAAAAAAATGTGAAATACATGAAAACATGATTACAATCACATTTTTTCATGTATTTCATAGTTTTCGTGTAGTAGGGTCCATCGAAAGTATACAATATTGGTATTCCTTGGATGCAAAATTAAATTCTGCATCGAATGAGTGCTCTTGCTTGAAATTTGAGTAAAATCATAGGGAGATAAGTTGAAAAAGTAATCTTTTTTTTTTTTTATCTTTTTACCTTTGTACTCCAAAAATGGTGAATCATCCCCTATGGTTGACATCATCATATTGAATCCTATTGGTTCTTATAAAATTGATTTTTATTGTACATTTTTGTTTTGAGGCCCATTTTTTATCTCAAGATTTCTCTAATGCCAGGAGGGTTGAATAGTTTCCTCTAAGTCCGACTTGTCCAAGGAGGGACGACTTGGTCTTGAGTTGATTATTTGACTCAAAATAAAGTTCTTTCTTTTCTTACAAAAATCGAAATGGGACTTGACTCAAGTACATCTCTTTTGACTCTTTTTTATTCTATAAGCATGAAGAACATGCTTTGACCAAAATAAAATAATAATAATGAATATAATAAATGATAAAAAGTATATTTTATTACATTATTTAGACCGACACTAGTTACATTTTTCAAAACTCCATCTTAACTAGGGAGGTATTCATAATGACACAACCAAATACTCTCAAGTTGAAATATTCATATAAGAAAGGATCGAGATTAATAAGCATCAATGATGATTTACATCATCATAGCCAACATTGTCCAAATAGTAAGGCCTTGAATGACAAGCTCTATCTCTCCACTAGATTAGAGCACAATGCTAGGAGGCATAAATTTGGACACCACCGCCTCTTAGGCACATACCTGACTTAGGTGTTCACAAGAATGTCCTCACTGGACTATTTCCTTAATGATTATCACAATATTTGACACTAGGAAATATCTTATCTTGGATTAATGTACTTGACTTATGATAGTTAGTCCTGGTCAAAGTACAAATCCTCAAAGAATATTAGTTCCATATGCTTATCCAATCCACCATTCTCCCTACCAGTGCCTTTACTAGACTTATGGCTATTAGTCCTGGCCATAGTACATGACACATGGAGAATATGGTGTCCACTCTCACTCCCTCTCAACCAAGGAGGAGATTCTCACTCCCTCCCAAACAAGGAGAAATAACCACAAGCGAAACCTTGTTAAAGTAACTATCTCATTTTACAGAAAGAAACATCATCAATGCATCGGCTAATTGCTTCATCAATGGAGACATATTGCTACTTCACAACCTCATCCTACATCATGTCATGAATCATAAAGAACTTTGACCTTCATAGTTCTTTGTTAATATTCACATAGCCTTCATCAAGCATTCTGCTTCATAACTAATTGTATCAACTGCCACATCTTATGCCTTTATGGTGCTCGAGAATTTGCTAGGTATCCTTCTAGAAACCCAAGCCATATCTCAATCATCAATACTATATTTTCTTATTAGCATTCAGTTGATGTTACTACACATTCTAAGTTGTAAGATCCTTCACTTTTGCTTCCCGCTGCCTTTGAAGTCAATATCACTACCCTCGGTTCATGAATCCTTCTTTCATAAGATCCTCTTTAATCATGAGAATTATTTAAAGTCTAAAAGTATTACTTCTAACTGAGGAAAACATCTTTACTTAATCCATTTTCCTCTTACTTTTAAGTTGCACTTACTGCAAACATATCCTTCCAAGAGATTGTATTGAATAAGTAGCAATGAACAATCGTGGTGTCAACATTGTTTTTCCAAAAGTATGTTCAAAGTTTGAAATGGTCAACTTGCTGGATCAAAAAATCTTCAGTGATGTTTCCATAAATCTGTAGATTGTCATCCAACCTTCTTAGAAGAATTTTGATAGTAAGTGCCTTTTAACTTTCTTCCCAAGTGTATATATGAATCTTCATTTATCATGTTCTTCCTCCAACTCACTCTGGAGATATTTTCTCTAATCCATAAGTCCCTATTAGATAACTAATTGGAGGGTTTTCATTAGAACTCCTTTCTCATTTGAGGTATTTCACTTCTTCCCTTCATGTTTCCATTCAATTTATTGTCTACAATATATATACTATTAAATTGTCCAGATTCTTCTTGTAGAAATACTTTTGCATCCTTCTAGTTCATTTATCTAATATGCTTATGAAATGCCTTGTACTAGTAATATTACTTGTCTTATTGTCAACTTATCTTTACTGAAATTGAAACTGATATCATGCTAAAGAAACGTTTCATATTGACCTTGGCTCTACTATTTTATGCTTCTATTCTCAACTTGTAATCCTTGATTGCTAGATAATATGATGATTGCTTCTAAATCTTCGTGATGGAATTAACATCTTAACATTGACTGTGACTGTAGAATACTGTGATTGTGGAGTACTGAGTAGACAACTTTCAGTGACTAATTCTTCAAAACTATAAGCTTCTTCTTAAACTCGATCTCCATCACTTTCCAATTTGTGAATCCCAAAGAAATATTTTATACTACTACTATAATTGTCATCTTCTAACAATAAATAAAAGCAAATTTACTTGCAAACCTGGTACTTGCTATACTCTTCAATAATAGAGGTATTTTTTGTCTTCGACCTTGGGTTTCTCTCAGCTCCTTCATTTTCTACTATATGTGCTTCATTTCTTTCCTTACTTTTATTGTTCTTATTATTCTTAGGGTTCTTGGGACAATCTCTCCTATAATGCCGATATTTATTGCAACCAAAACATTGGAATTTAGATATATCTCGTTTACCACGAGGCTTGTTGTTGTTATGCTTGTGATGAGATCCAAATCTTCCATACTTCCCAAACTTCTTCTTCGATTTAGCAACAAATGCTTGAGAATTTTCATTATTGGGTTCAACATCATTTTTTGCCTTCAATCTTGTTTCTTCTAGAACACATCGAGCCCAAAGTTCTTCAAAAAATGGAATATATTTTCTTGCAAAGATTCCACTTACAAAACCATTCCAAGTTGGAGGTAGAGCATTGAGAACTGAAGTGATTAATCCAAAATCGGAAATGATTTCTCCAATTCGTTGAAGTTGATCCTTTATTTTTGATATCTTCACAAAGTATGAGGCCACATCTTCATCCTTTGACATTCTTGTTCCATAAAGTTGATTCCTTAGATATATATTTTGACCAGTAGTATTGACAGAATTGTTGAGAAATATATGGAAACTTCGTTGAGGCTTATTTAAATTTGATTTATCTTATCTTGACAACTTCTTGTGATATCCGTGTTACTTATTCTTCTTTATTATTATATATTTATCATCAAGGAAATTTCCAAAACTATGAAGATTAAAAAGACAAGAACATAGGATGTAGGCACTCAGCCAGTGCAAAACCCCTCTCCTAGGGGAAAACCCAAAAAATTATTCTCTTCTTTGGAATCAAATCAAATTAGACAAGCAAGACTTCTAGACCAACACCAGACTTTCCTCCATCCACCAAGTCAACTTTCTAGATAAGATTCTTCATGATCAACTCAAATCAAATGAACAAAGGTCTCAGCTCTTTCCTTCAGTTTGTAACTTTAACCCTGCAACTTCGTTTTAATTCTCCAAGAATCTCCGCATGTGTGGAATATTGCAAGAGGAATTCCAGTCTTCATCTTCGGTTGGACTCTCCTTTATCTACAAATCAAACGACCTTCCTTCTTTGCCTTTTTGCTCTCCTTTTTTCCATATAATTACAGATCGAATATGTTATATGTATGTGCTCTCAATAGGCCGAATGCACTTTCTATATATATATATATATATATATATAGGCTTTTAGTGTGAGGACAAGTCCCTTCAATGAGGTTTACTAGTAGAAGATGAAGTTGACTTGGTGGGTGGAAGCTTATTATACATTTTGACACAAAAACACATTTTCTTCTTTGACATAAGGAGCCCAAGAAGGGTCTTTTACATAATGACTATGACTATGACTTTTGACACAACCCTAGAAGCCTTCAATGGAGGCTTGACCTAGAAACAAAATACATAGAGCATGAAACCCATGCTCATAAAAATGAATTTTATTTTTGAATCATTTTTCTTTTCTTTATATTGACAAATACATTACATCATGACTCAAATACAATTATGTCGAAGATTGATACTAGTTACATTCTTCAACACTCCCTCTTAACTAGGGAGGTATTCATAATTGTTCAATCAGTACAAGGTTGACCTCAATTTGAAATGTTCTTAAGAAGAGTACAATAACATACACAATGCTAGGGATACCCTAACTGCCAAGGTATCCTCCCAACAAGGACTAAGGTGTCATCTAGGCATTTTCCACTATAGGTACTATCAGGCTACAACCCTGGTATCAATCCAATAGGATATAAATACCATCTAAGCCTCCATGCCCTATCACCAACCCTTATAGGGATTCAGGTATCAACATTAAACCGAAGCTCCACACGATTCCCCGTACCCCCCCCACCCCCCCCCACTAGGATCTAGACATCAACTGAGATCTCAATATTAACCAAGCCAAGATGTCTTCCCAAGTACCATCATACAGGTAGTTTTATGGTACTTCATCTTTCCCTTCCAACCAAATCATAAATATCCACCAATCAAAACATGCTTCACAAACTTTTCAGGGAGTGATCAACACATTAGCTACTTTCTTATCCATATGAACATGTTGTAGCCACACAAACCTAATCACTTTAATATTGATATGTTTTCATAATCTATGGGGTCTTCAACTATTTTGATGTTGCTTAGGTCATCACGATATTCAAGCACATCTCGATAGAGGCTTCCTTCTTATAACAGCACCAAACTCAACACTTTCCACAACTTCATCAATCACGAATGACCATTTGTAGTGCTTAGGTATTTCTCCAATATTTATTTTTTCTTCAAGGTCCTTATTACAGTTTTCACAATATACCCTCTGTCTTAACTAGGGAGATATACACTTTCTTTATCCAAGCTTCTTCTCTACAAGTAAATAAATCCATCAACCATACAAGCTCTTTCTTTTGCATCATCATATCATCGGAGAACTTCAACCTTATGGAACATAATTCCTACCATCTTCACAGGACAACAAAGTCATCTATTAATCAACAGTGTAAACTTCAAGATTCTTACAACTTCCTCTTTCCATGATCATTATCAAGTCATCATCAAGTAAGTGGTAGGTAAGCATCTTCACCATCTTGAAGATTATGTATCTGAAAATCTTCAACAAGTATAACCAAGCACAAATATATATGAAGTCAACTTTATCAATACAATGGGAGCATCTAAGGTTATGAAAACTTTGAACAAGAAATCAATATTTAGATTTACAAAACCTAAACCTAGTTAGGTTTCTCAATCAACAAAGGTTACACTTTTCATGCCCTAGACTTTCACAATAATATTTGCTATGGTTTTGTCACAAACCCTATATTCATTTACCAAATAATAAACTTTATATATCAACAAATAAATATAATCATAGAAAAATCATGTTACATCTAAGGTTTCATTATCATGCCCTAGAATCTTACATCAAAATCTACAAGGGTTTTGTCGTAAACGCTAGAAATAATCATTAAACTTTAATATTAGACATACAACTACAAGACCAAGTTAGGGTTTCAATCATATGGAACCATATACACCAAAGGTTTCATTCCTAGGCTTTTACAATAACTATTACAAGGGTTCTGTCATAAACCCTAATTCATCAAACCCTAAAAAGCTAGCGTTTTTTATCATATGTACTAGATATCATCAACAAACCCTAAAAGGCCAAGGTTTTTGCAGTGAACCCTAAAAGTTAGGATTTTAAGAAAGTGAACAAAAGATAGAGTATGACAAGGGTTGATTTAATCTAGAGATTAATCACCCTACGTAAGAATCTTGATGATTCAAAACCGTAGACATGAGAGAGAGTAATATAAATAAAATTTCAAAATGATCATATATTTTAATATGAAGAATATTAGCTAGAAATCAAGTGGTCTTAAACATACCTTGAATTTCTCCTTTTTACAAACCTTGTAGAGTTTCCTAATGGAAGGGATCCTTCTTATCATGAAATAATATTCATGGTCCATTTCCATATGAGTCAACTTTTATTAGAGTGTCCAAGGATCCAACTTGATTTGCCAAGTCACCTTTCCTAAGATCAGCATGTCTACCTTATTTTTCTTTCTTCGGTATATACCTACAATATTTATTAACAAGCACAGCGAAAATATACCAGTACAATAGCGAGATAATTATCTATGGTTTTCATTACCTTTTAAAGAATGAATTCCTAGGGATTTTGAGTACAAACCCTAACTACCTCTTAGGAATTTACGTCAAAACCTAGACATCAATTAATTCTATTTTTCACAAGGATTGTCATATGCATTGGACAGTTGGCATTCACTGGATGGCTAGTGATAACAAGTGTGTTGGAATTGATGTCAACTGGCATGGAGGAGATGTGTTGGACAGTTGGCATTGTCTTATAACTAATGGCAACTAGGCTAGCATTGATGAGCATGGTGTGTCAAGCTCAGGGGGAGTCCTATGGTTGTTTCATTCTTAGATAGAGAACCATCATAGTAGCAGGATATGAAAAGAAGCTATAAAGTCTTATAGTTATGATGGTTAGGGAGTCCTTGGATTTGGAGGAGATTTTTCCCTAGGAGTTTAGCGCATATGTGCTTGGAGATGGCATAGTTGGATTGTGCTCAGAAAGAGTTTTCCAACTGTATATTGAAGTTCGCAAATGGCCACCTGGATTAGGAGTTATTTCCAGACAAAAATTAAGTGCCCCAAGACAAAATTGCAGAGCTATTATGGCAGGTGGACCCCACAATAGAGGTAAGCCCACTAAGATGAGCCTAGAAGGTTTCAAAGGCATGCATAAGAAAGTGTCGAGATGGAAGCATCAGGCGGACATGGCTTTGATAGCAGTAGTGAAGAGCTCCTTCATTGGCTAGCGGAAGGCCCACTTAACACGAAAGCCCGGTGGGAGTACCCCGGAGGTTTCATTGAGCACGGCAATGTAAAAAGGTTGAGACCCTTATGAAATATTAACAAAGGAATTTGCAACAAAATATAAGGCCCAAGACCATTTTCTCTCTCCACTTTGACATGACGGATCTGATGAGGTCTCATCACAGTCAATGATAGCTAATGATAAAGGCGTCAAGAGGACCCCGCAGGAAAACTAAGCATGTTAAGGCCCAGCCCAGAAGATTTGCGCAAAGGCAAGATGATAGCATCGGGATAGAAGGGTTACGGGCTTAGCCCAGCACAAAGGTTAATCCAGACCTTGTGACCAATGGCATGAAAGGATTAATGTGTGATGCTAAAGCCCTCTGGGCTATAGTTTAAAGAAGTGCCCAGTCTCGGTTTTGCAATGCTTTCGTGTGTTATTGCAACCATGGGCCTTCGGGTTAAATACAAGAAAAAATGGGGTTGTGGAGCATATGTTTAGAAGAGCCTTTGGACTATATGTAAAGCACTTTAGGCCATGAGTTAAGGCCTTCTGCTAATCTCAAAAAAAAGTGTTGTGGGCTAAAACGATAAAGCGACATCACAATTAATGAAATGAACAGGTCAATAGCTAGAATTTATAACGAAGTCATTGGCGATTTCCAATATCTCTGGTTTGAGACAGAGAGGACCACAATCTGCAGAATGAATTAATGAAGCTTGGCTCAAACAAGAACATATCTCCTCTAATCTTTCCTGAATGCTATGAATAATTAAATGGAAGAGATTGTAGGGAAAAGAAGATTTGATTACCGATCAAATAAGCCATGTCTAAGGTACGTTTTGTATTCAGTTGGAAATTAATTAGCATGGGGAGCCTTGTTGTAGCCAACACTTTAACTAAGAATTGATTCTCATTATGGAGAAACACTCAGAAGCCCATTCCCAATGTTCACTGATGTTGCAGTGGTCGTGTAATTAGACGCAACCATAGGATGGAGTGTCATGCATGAGTACACTCTTGGGTTGTGTGGATGGCAACAAAGATAGCATCGACCATTGTACAAAAGAGGAAAAAAACCCAAGATTTTCATTGAGAAATGCGAGGATACATCATAGTTGAGTG
Organism: Pinus taeda; assembly: GCA_000404065.3. Taxonomy (NCBI): domain Eukaryota; kingdom Viridiplantae; phylum Streptophyta; class Pinopsida; order Pinales; family Pinaceae; genus Pinus; species Pinus taeda. The sequence goes on along the minus strand of APFE030429454.1, from coordinate 240,651 downwards.
AGCTAAGTGGAGAGCTTGAGGGCAAGCACTGCTAAGGAAAAAGGCCAAGAGAGGATGAGAGTGTGACTATGCTACTGAGAGAGGGCGAGAGGGCCTATGGAATTGTTGGATACCTATACCAATAGGTTTCATATTTCATGATTGGAAGATTCAAATGCCAAATATGCTCTGCTTTGCTGATACAAAGATCCCATATTTCCAAGACAAAGCAAGGTGTGTACATACCTTCGTGTTTACTAAATTTTGATGGATGGTCCAACAGTCTAATTTGGATCATGCCATGTTTCAATTTTCTGTTGTAGAATAGAGAAAGAAGTCTGGCCAAACTGTTCAATCTTGGCAGACCAATAGTTAGGCAGAGAAACTAAGGTTCCCAACTGCTTAATCTGGGGCCTTGAAGCAATAAGGGTAGTGCTAGATAGGCAATCAAAAGAAAAAGGCAATGGAAAAGAAAAGGCACATAAGGGTCTGCAAGTCCAAGTGCACCCTCCAAGAAGAAACAAAAAATGCTAGGCAAGTAGATGGGTAGGTAGATGGGGTTGCAGAAGTGGTATTCCTTTCAAACTTAATCTTGCTAGTCAATATAAGGAAAGCAACACAATGGAGCATGTCTAACTCCCCTTTTTTCCTTGTTTTACACTCATTACTAACATCCCTACACCAGTTGTGTTTATGAAAGAATTCAAGGTTTTATGTTGGTTCTTGTTTCCTTTAAGAGCCACATTTCTTGTGCAAAATTCTTTTCATTTTGATCTACTCCCTAAGCTAAGTTGTTTTCAAAAAAACTTAGTGATATCACTCCTCATTCACCTTTTCCCTCCATATTAACCCAACTTCTATTATCTAATTCTCTATGTCACCCTTTCCCTACTATTATAAACACCATGGTGTATAAACCCCAAGCATTCTATAAATATCCCCCCCTTGGCATTATAGCCATATGATTCACTACTAGGGAATTAAATTGACATCTGGTCA
>APFE030429454.1:92849-239653 GCA_000404065.3 Pinus taeda | reverse complement strand
AGTTTGTTTTATGAAATATTTAAATGGCCCTGTAACTCCAGCTGCTCAAAATCAAGATTTCAAGAAAACAGTAGCCACAGACTCCATTGCCCAATGGACTAACATTATCTGCAGATCTCCACTTTAAGTACAGAAAAGCATCCTTCCAACCAAACCTAAACCAAAACCCTCACTTCATAACTAGCCTAAAATCTCCATAGAATAGAGACAAACCTTAAAGAGAGAGCCCTCTCTGATTACAGTTGGGCTAGAAGCTGTAATCCAAAGATTGGTTAGTGGTTACCCCGGCCGTATTCCCTTGGGAGTCAAAGGGAACAACCTGGGTGTTAACAGGAATAAAAAGGGACGAGTGTTGATTATATGTTACTAACGACAAAGCGTCAAGAATAATGTTTTGCTGCAGAGTGAGTAGAGAACAAAGTGTTGCGTGGGCTGAGTAAGAATGACAGTTGTTGAGAAGAACAAAGGGCCAAGGGTAGAGGAGAACAAAGAGCTAAATTCAAACAAAGTGGTAGTGAATTGAAGAGAGCAAAAATTGCCTTATTGACTCTAGGTTGGAGCCTGCAAACCAAGGAGTTAGTGTTTCCATCTTAGTGGGTATTTGAAAAAATCTTCGGGGTTGGTGCCTCCGGCAAGTTGGTGCTTGCATAAATCCAAAGAACTACAAGTTGGTGCTTGCATAAATCCAAGGAACTACAAGTTGTTGCTTGCAACAAATCCATGAAGTTGGTATTGCAGTTGGTGCTTCTGGTAAGTTGAGCAGGTGTTTGCAAAAGAAGGGAGTTGGTGCTTCCTGCTAATGGGTGCTAAAAAACAATCAAAGGGAGTTGGTGCTTCATGCTAATGGGTGCTAACAAGCAATCAAATGGAGTTGGTGCTTCTTATGAGTGGTGGCTCGCAATCAAATATTGATGTAATAGAGTAGATGCTTTTATTTACATCAAATAACAAACAACCTTTGGCAGTTTTTCTCCCGGAAGGGTTTCCTCGTGAAACCTTTGTGTCCCATGTGTTTGTTGCTCATGATGTGTGTGTTTTTGTTGATTCATATGGTTGTTGTTATGATTTGTTAATGGTTTCTCACTTAGAGAATTCCAAGTTAGAATGTTGAATGAAAATTGGCATAAAAGTTTAAATTAGCCTTAATATTGATTCACGCCCCCCTTCCGCACCCCCCGCCCCCAAGTATTAAACATTGTTTCCAACAATTAGTAAAAGCCTGGTTCCTTCAAGAATAGCCTTACCTCTTAAAGGTAGATCAAAAGGAAATAATCGCTAATCAAGTTTGGCTAACACCAAAAGGCATCCCAATTTTTAATGGAACAGAATATGTACTTTGGAAGGTTAGAATGCAAGCCTATTTAATGGCTTTGGATGTTGATGTATGGTGCTCCATATTGGATGGAGAAAAGAGTAAGCAGAATGGAGAAGTCAAGGAAAGCATCATGAAAGGGTTGTCTAAGTCATATGTTGATAAACTAAGGCATTGTGAGACAACAAAGGAAAAGTTGGACAAATTGCAATAAATGTATGGAGAAGATAGAAATGTGGCTCAAGAGAAGGTCGAAGAACCTTGTTGCTCAAATAGTGAACCAGAACATGTAGTTTCTAGTGATAAGAAGAAAAGGAAGAAGAAGACAAGGCATCCCATAAGAGACATGTTGAGAAGATTGAAGATATTCCTCTTAATGCATGAATTGTTGCTCATAACTCTCGAGAGGAAGATGAAGAATCAGATGAGAGGCCAAGTTATTGCCTTCTGATAACCATGAAGCTATAGGTCACTTAGACACTAGATGTACATATTCATTTCCTAAAGATAAAGGCAGTCATACATGTAGTTGTTGTGAAGAGAGACCTACATTTGTAGCAATAGCTAACAAGGATACATCAGAGAAAGAAGAGAGATCCTAGGTGTGCTCATCCATAGGAGAAAATAAAAGTACCCCTAGTAGTGATGAAGAAATAATACTCCTCAGACACGTGTTAGAAATACTAAGAGGGGGTGAATCAGTATTCCTAGGCAATTAGCACTTTTAAATCTTTTCAAAGCATTAGTTAATCTTCAATTATTATTAATGTTTATGTAGTGATAACAGTAAATAAAAGAACACAGTAGGCACAAGAATTTTAGGTGGAAAACCCCCTCTGATTCAAAAACCACCGAATGTTTTTCTAATAAATTATTTAATCTTCATCCCCAACTGAAATGAAAGCAACAACTCTCTAGAATTATAGAAAAGAATTCTTCTCTAGCTCCCACTGGAAGGATGCCCCAATGCCCTGGTTTCTTCAATAATCAAATGAATGGATGCCCCAACACCTTAGAGAGCCACAACTTGCCCTAGCACCACCCTAACACCCTGAAGTGTTCACAATCCCCAACCTATAGGCGACTTCATACACCTTCCTAACACCTCCCTGCCACCCTATAATCACTGAAATAAGACAAGACTGTGGATTCCCAAACCAGGGACAACAATCCATGATATAATAAGATGTATAATGATTTTTGTGTACTTGACCAAATACCTAATCACTCTATGACTTGTAACTCAACCATGACATCATCCCAATAGTGACTCATATACCTCCCAACAATGCCTTTTCGACTCTAGGCAGATTGACTCTTTTACAATAATGACTCTTCCAATGATGACACTTTTACAAATGACTCTTTTACAACTTTACAATGATGACTCTTTGCCTTGACACTTCTTCACAATATATGGATGGTTGTCATGTCTTCAAAGGATGTCCTACTACAATGCTTCCTTTGATTTAATACTTCTGCTCTTGGATTCTTGCTTGAAGTTGTACTTAAATCTTATTCTACCTGCATGCAAAACTTTCCCGGCAAAAACAATCCCAAAACAAAACAAAATACCCTTCAACTTACCTCTGCTTGCAAAGCACATGCAAGTGCATAATAATGAATAAATACAAATTAAAATTACAATGTGTACCTAAAGTGTGCTTGTCACTTTTGTTGTTGACTTGTTGCAGCAGTAGACAAAGACTCCCACTCTTGATATAGGCTTGGACTCTATGCAAGACTAAATCCAAAACTGACCTAAAGATATATACAATAAAAATTGATGACATACCCAAGACTTGTGATGGACCAAGTTCTAAGTACAACAACAGAGACCATTCTATCAACTATGACAAGACAAGTAACATGAACTTACAACATCATATAGATTTAGCAAACTTGGTGTAGAATCAAGAATATGTAGCATCAAATACTGCTTCCTGCTAATGGGTGCTAACAAACAATCAAAAAAGGAGTTGGTGCTTCTTGTGAATGGTGGCTCACAATCAAATATTGATGTAATAGAGTAGATGCTTTTATTTACATCAAATAACAAACAAGCTTTGGCGGATTTTCTCCCGGAAGGGTTTCCTCGTTAAACATTTGCGTCACATGTGTTTGTTGCTCATGATGTGTGTGTTTTTGTTGATTCATATGGTTGTTGTTATGATTTGTTAATAGTTTCTCACTTATAGAATTCCAAGTTAGAATGTTGAATGAAAATTGGCATAAAAGTTTAAATTAGCCTTAATATTGATTCACGCCCCCCTTCGCCACCCCCCGCCCCCAAGTATTAAACATTGTTTCCAACAATTGGTATCAAAGCCTGGTTCCTTCAAAAATAGCCTTACCTATTAAAGGTAGATCAAAAGGAAATAATCGCTAATCAAGTTTGGCTAACACCAAAAGGCATCCCAATTTTTAATGGAACAGAATATGTACTTTGGAAGGTTAGAATGCAAGCCTATTTAATGGCTTTGGATGTTGATGTATGGTGCTCCGTATTGGATGGAGAAAAGAGTAAGCAGAATGGAGAAGTCAAGGAAAGCATCATGAAAGGGTTGTGTAAGTCATATATTGATAAAGTAAGGCATTGTGAGACAGCAAAGGAAAAGTTGGACAAATTGCAATAAATGTATGGAGAAGATAGAAATGTGGCTCAAGAGAAGGTCGAAGAACCTTGTTGCTCAAATAGTGAACCAGAACATGTAGTTTCTAGTGATAAGAAGAAAAGGAAAAAAAGAACAAGGCATCCCATAAGAGAGATGTTAAGAAGATTGAAGATCTTCCTCTTAATGCATGAATTGTTGCTCATAATTCTCGAGAGGAAGATGAAGAATCAGATGAGAGGCCAAGTTATTGCTTTTTGATAACCATGAAGTGATAGGTCATTTAGACACTAGATGTACATATTCATTTCCTAAAGATAAAGGCAGTCATACATCTAATTGTTGTGAAGAGAGACCTACATTTGTAGCAATAGCTAACGAGGATACATCAGAGAAAGAAGAGAGATCCTAGGTGTGCTCATCCATAGGAGAAAATAAGAGTACCCCTAATGGTGATGAAGAAAGAATACTCCTTAGACACGTGTTGGAAATACTAAGAGGGGGGTGAATCAGTATTCCTTGGCAATTAGCACTTTTAAATATTTTCAAAGCATTAGTTAATCTTCAATTATTATTAATGTTTATGTAGTGATAACAGTAAATAAAAGAACACAGTAAGCACAAGAATTTTAGGTGGAAAACCCCCTTCTGAGTCAAAAACCACCAAATGTTTTTCTAATAAATTATTTAATCTTCATCCCCAACTGAAATGAAAGCAACAACTCTCTCGAATTATAGAAAAGCATTCTTCTCCAGCTCCCACTGGAAGGATGCCCCAATGCCCTGGTTTTTCAGTAATCAACTGAATGGATGCCCCAACACCCTAGAGAGCCACAATTTGCCCTAGCACCAACCTACCACCCTGAAGTGTTCACAATCCCCAACCTGTAGGCGACTTCATACACCTTCCTAACACCTCCCTGCCACCCTATAATGACTAAAATAAGACAAGACTGTGGATTCCCAAACCAGGGACAACAATCCACGATATAATAAGATGTATAATGATTTTTGTGTACTTGACCAAATACCCAATCACTCTATGACCTGTAACTCAACCATGACATCATCCAACACTGACTTATATGCCTCCCAAAAATGTCTTTTCTACTCTAGGCAGATTGACTCTTTTACAATAATGACTCTTCCAATGATGACACTTTTACAAATGACCCTTTTACAACTTTACAATGATGACTCTTTGCCTTGACACTTCTTCACAATATACGGATGGTTGTCATGTCTTCAAAGGATGTCCCACTGCAATGCTTCCTTTGATTTGATACTTCTACTCTTGAATTCTTGTTTGAAGTTGTATTTGAATCATCTTCTACCTGCATGCATAATTTTCTCGACGAAAACAATCCCAAAACAAAACAAAATACCCTTCAACTTACCTATGCTTGCAAAACACATGTAAGTGCATAATAATGAATAAATACAAATTAAAATTACAATGTGTACCAGAAGTGTGCATGTCACTTTTGTTGTCGACTTGTTGCAACAGTAAACAAAGACTCCCACTCTTGATATAGGGTTGGACTCTATGCAAGACTAAATCCAAAACTGACCTAAAGATCGATACAATAAAAATTGATGACAGACCCTAGACTTGTGATGGACCAAGTTCTAAGTACAACAACAGAGACCATTCTATCAACTATGACAAGACATGTAACATGAACTTACAACATCATATATATTTAGCATACTTGGTGTAGAATCAAGAATATGTAGCATCAAATGTGTAGTATCAAAAATAGGACATCCGAAATGTGGTATCAAAACTAATTGTGATATATAGAGACATAGAGATATAACCGAGACCCTGTATGTACTTACGTTGTCCTGCAAAAACATATGTCGAAGATGATACTCATATTTCAAATGTAAACACTAATCATACATACATTGTTGTAGGAGACTTACCTTTGACTATTGATGTGTGGTCCTTACAGTGGTGATCCTTGAATGCATGTTTTTTTTGCCTTCTAGGAGCTCGAAATTGAATGTGTTGTATCTATGTAATTTCGAATCTCCAAGGTCTGAAATTTCTTTATGTGGTAGCCCTTGAATTCCTCTTTCCAACCCCACAGGTCTGATCAAGATTGGATTCTTCAAGAAAGAGTTATGCCCAATCTCCCACAATGTCCTGATTATAGACTGGTTCAATAGTGTGAACTTGTATGAAGTGCTACGTGTCACTGTTGCAACCTTCGGCCCTGAAAATGCTACTCAACAAACAACAATTTGTCCTTTCTATGAATATTTACGAAATTTGAACCCAATGCTTAGAGAGAAAGTTATGATGATTTTCCCAACGTCACATGTTTGACATGGAATTCGAGAGACTGCAAAAACCCTAACTTCCTCAGATCATATCTTCAAAAATATATCGAACCAAAATCTGGAATTCAGTCACAAGCTTCATTAAGATTTCAGCTCAAATGGGTTTTCATTTCATCTTCTGAAGCTAAGCAAAAAAAAAGTTATAGCGAAAATGTCACGATGTCCTATTTGAATCCACGAAATCCCTACTAGAGGAGGATATGAGAGTCATTATTTATATGAATGTCTTGAGTTGAGAGGGTCCTCAACAGGTGAACGTTGGAGGGATTTTAGGAGCAAAAAAAATTATTAATTATTGACTACTCAATTACCACAACCAATTATGAGTGCCATGCCACAACCCCATAGGGTTTTAGCCCATTAACTGGGATTACTAACTTCAAACATGAATATCTCTCAAACCGTGAAGAATTACTTGGCGTTCCATATATCAATGGAAACGTCTCGACGAATAAAATCCATCTCGAAAATCATTGACTCAGAATAGAGTAAGTTGTAAAGTCAAAATGCCCATGAAATATTAGGGTAGCCCCTAGTGTTGCTTGGGTTGACATCAATGAAAATGACTGATCAACAACATGTGGAAGACTCCATGGACATAAAGAGGAACTTGGATCTATGTGGTGGCTCAGCGAGCACCTCTGATAGCAAAGCAAATGATCTAGATGAAAGGATTTGTTTTAGAAAGAATTTGATCTCTACTCTAAAGGAGATAAAAGAGTAATCATAAGCAAATCTCAAGCAAAAGGAGCAGTTGCACGAATATGAGCTTAAGAATGAGAAGTTGAGCAAAACAATTATAGATTTAAATGCTCAACAAGAAGAGGCCAGCAAATTGAATGGGATGTTAACCAATCAGCTAAGTGAAAGAAAATATCTTTGTGAGAGGCTACAAGCTGAAGTAGTCTCATTGAGACATGACCTAGAAAAGAAAAATAAAGATTTGTCTCAATATGAAAAGCTTGAGGAGAGCAGGAAGGCCTTAGATGAGATGCTTGTTAAGCAGAGATCCCCTCTCATCAAGGTTGGCTTTGGTCCCAACAAAAATAAAGGAAAAGAAGTTGTTGGGTTGCAGCAACAGTAAGGAAAGCAATAGTAGCAGCAAGAGAAGGAAACAATAGCAAGGAGAGCGGCAAAAGAAAGCTAAGCAGCAACAAAGAAGAGTGCAAGGTAGTAATTTGAATGGTCATAGAGAGTGCACGAAGAGCCTACAGAAATCCTTTCCCCCTCAAGGACAAAGCAGCTCCAGGTATCAAAGGCTCTTTCATGGTTGTTGTTTTTCTTGCAATAATTTTGGACATAAAGCCATAGAATATATATGGCATGCAAGAAAACAAGATGTGTTGGGTAGCAGCGACCCAAGAATGCACAAAGTGGCCAGGAGAAGGCATGTTTGTAGCAGTAGAGGCCTTGACAAGAATGTTGGCATATATGGCAATTCCTTTGTCCCATTCTTAAGCCATATTGAATGCTAATTGTGGCAACTTTGAGCACGAGGTAGTGGACTGCAGATATGAGAGGACAAGGAATTTCCCTCAAAATATGCAAGCAAGTGAAGCAACTCAGGCACTGAAAAGAGGAGGAAATAATCAAGGAGCCAATTTTTCTCTAAGGAAAAACAAGCAAAAAATAAAAAGGGATAATCCTCGTATTTCAATAATAAAGCCCTATGTAATTGTCAGCTGCAATGAGAGTAGGCCTCAAGTGATGAATGGAAGCAGTAGCCCAATCAATTCTACTATGAAGGCAAAGAAAAGAGGCAATGTAAAGAAGGCTTGGGTGAAGAAAGAAGAAAGGAAGGAGGAGTGCCCTCTTGATATGCGCAGCCTAGAAAAATCTCAAACATGGGCAAAGGAGTAGCTAGAAAGAAATTGTTGTTAGGATTTGACCAATAAAGGTGTGGAAGAAAAAGGAGGATATTCTACTCAGGGGAAGTCGATCATTTGTTTCTCTTCATTGAAGGAAGAGAATGGTCTCAAAGGAGGCCAAATAAGTCAGATGCAAGCAACCATAGAAGAAGAATAAAAAGCACATTTGAACATTGGAGGTATGACCGAGTCTCTATGTTGATTACAGTGATAAATTAGTTTATTTTGAATGTATCAGCATTACAAGAGAGAAGAGAGTGCAGCCAGTTTGGTTTCAATGGGAGTACACAATAATACGCTATGTTGTGGAAGAAGAGGATGAGCTGCAGCAAAAGAGTGGAATGACAAGAGGCCCACAGGTAAGTCAAGTCCAAAGAATCAGTGCCCACACAGAAGCAAGGAAGTAATTGCAGGAGATCAAAGAGCATTAGCTCAATGGGAGATGCTTTAGTAAGTAGTAGTAGGAAACAGTTTTTAGCCTCCGAAAGAAAGATTGTATAAGAAATGAAAGGTTGGAATCTTGGATGAAATACCCTTATTTCATTTAAGATTGTGAGCTTGATTATGTGTTGCAAACTTGTGTTCATGAAACAAAACCGGTACAATATTTGCATGTCCCTTAGTTTTCAATTGGTATTGCTATGTCAATTGGTAGTCTTGGGTTCAGGTGGAGAAACCTTTTGGCATAAATGGACATTTATTTTGAGAGGGGGTCATAAGAGTTTGCCTGGTACAGTACCCAGTTTGTATCAATTTTTAGGTGCAATTTATATTACTTAAGTAGCAGTCCATATGTGTAGTAGTATGATCTCACGAGGAGAAGTTGACTATTAAGATGCTCAAGAGAAGTGAGCACAGTCTTTAAAGCAGCAACAATAGCAGCAGTGGTGAAGAGCAAGCTCAATGCATCATTAATGGTTGGTATTTTCATGCAACAACAATACCATGAGCAATTTTAATTGGTATCAATTTCTCTTTAATTCATACAAAAGATGCATTGGCAGAGAGACTATTCAGTCTATAGCCATAAGGTGTCTAGAACTGGAGGCATTCAAAGAAGAGGAAATATATGTTTAGGGAGAGCATATCACATATGTCCAGTTCCTAGAGCAGCAGTAGCTACAAAAAGACATAAGGATGTGCTTTTATAACACTCGATTCTTGCAGATGTCCTTGTTTATGGTGTTTGTGGTTTAGTTTGGATGAAAAACTTCAAGTGCCCCATCATGAAAATATTAGCCCTTGAAGAGAAGTTGCAGAAATAGAATGCACATCAACATCTAGAGCCTCAGTCAATGATTGAAAGGGGAAGAAGAAGAAGCTTGTAGCCATTTGTCATTGATGTCAAAGGGGGAGAGTAAGTTGTGATGGACCAAGCAGAGGAGAGAAATCCATTGGTGGCTCATGCAAAAAGAAGCATGGAAGCAACATGAGGATTGGCCATCAATGTGGAGAAGTGATGATGCATTTCCATCAATGCCAAAGGGGGAGATTGTTGGACAATTGGAATTGATTGTATGGCTAGTGGCAGCAAGTGTGTTGGCATTGATGTCAATAGGCATGGGGGAGATGTGTTGGAAAGTTGGCATAGTCGAATGGTTGATGGCAATTGAGCTAGCATTGATGAGCATGGTGTGTCGAGCTCAGGGGGAGTCCTATGGTTGTTGCGGTCTTAGGTAGCAGGATATGAAAAGAAACTATAAATTCATATGGTAATGATGGTTAGGGATTCCCTTGCTTTGGAGGATATTTTACCCTAGGAGTTCAGCTTAGATGCTCTTGAAGATGGCATAGTTGGATTATGTTCATAAAGAGCTTTCCAATGGTATATTGAAGTTTGCAAATGGCCTATGGGATTAGGATTTATTTCCAGTCAAAACTTAAGTGCCCCAAGTCAAAATTGCAAAGCTATTATGGCAGGAGGACCCCACAATACAAGTAAGCCCGCTAAGATGATCCTGGAAGGTTTCAAAGGCATGCATAAGAAAGCGTCAAGATGGAAGCACCAAGTAGACATGGCTCTAATAACAGCAGCGAAGAGATCCTTCATTGGGTAGCGGAAGGCCCACTTGACACACAAACCTAGCAGGAGTACCTCAGAGGTTTCAATAAGTGCAACAATGTAAAAAGGTTATGACCCATATGAAAAATTAACAAAGGAATTCACCACAAAACACAAGGCCTAGGACCATTTTCTCTCTCTCTAACAGGAATGTGGCAGCGTTTTATTGGTGGACATAATGTTAGCATGACGTCGGTACATGGGGACACGTGGCAGGTAGATTCGACATTTTTGGGTGGCCTAATGGGCCAAATCTAGGTGACATGTGTCACTTCTCCGAAGGTTCCATGTGGCACTAATGACATCAGCATGATGTCATCACACTGGCAAGAGCCTGGAAGATTTTGGGCAATGCACAAGAGAAAGCGTCAAGTTGACAAGACGTTGGGTCAGCGTAACAGACAGAGAGGCAGCAGATTGCCAATAAAAATGCACCGAGAGGACCCCACTTGACAACGCATCCCAATGATTTCTTACAGACACAAGAAAAGGAAAGGGTCAAACAGCAAGCACCAGGACATGATGGATCTGATGAGGCCCAATGGCAGGCAATGGCAACCCATGAGAAAGGCGTCAAGAGGACCCCACAAGACAACTAAGCCCGCTAAGGCCCAGCCCGGAAGATTTATGTGAAGTAAAGATGATAGCATTAGGATAGAAGAGATAAGGGCTTAGCCCAACACAAAGGATCATGCAAGCCTTGTGACCAACAACGTGGAAGGATTAATAAGTGATGCTTAAGCGCCCAGAGCTATAGTTGAAAGAATCACCCAGGTCTTGGTTTTGCAACGTTTTCGCGTGTTATTGTGACCATGGGCCTTCAGGGTAAATACATGAAAAAGGGGGTTGTGGAGCATATGTTTAGAAAAGCCTTTGGACTATATGTAAAGCACTTTGGGCCATGAGTTAAGGCCTTCGTGCTAATCTCAAAGAAAAGTATTGTGGGTCAAAACAATAAAGTGTCGTGATTGTAAATGAAATGAATGGGTTGGCAGCTAGAAATGTTAATGAAGTCAATGGTGACTTCCAAGAGCTTTGGTTTGAGACAGAGAGGACCATGGTTTGCAGAATGAATTAATGAATCTTGGCTCAAACAATAATAGGTCTCCTATGATCTTTTGTGAACGTTATGAAGAAGTAAATGGAAGAGATTGCAGGGAACAAAAGATCTAATTACCGATCAAGTAAGCCATGCCAAAGGTACGTTATGTATTCTATCGGAAATTAATTAGCATGGGGAGCCTTGTTGTAGCTTTCAATTTGACTGAGAATTAATTATCAATATGGAGAAACTCTGAGAAGCCCATTCCCAGTTTTTAATGATGTTTTAGTGGTCGTGTAATTAGACGCAACAACAGGATGGAGTGTCATGCAAAATTACACTCTTCGATTGTGTGGATCGTAGCAGAGATAGCGTCGACCATTATGCAACAAAGAAACAAAACCCAGGATTTCCATTGAGCAATGTGGGGAATACAACATAGTTGAGTGAGTTGAGTGGAGAACTCTGAGGGTGAGCGTTACTAAGGAAAAAGGCCAAGGGTGTCGATGTTGCAGAGAGAGGCTGAGAGTGTGACTATGTTGTTGTGAGAGACCGAGAAAGCCTGTGGAATAAAAGGGGCCAAGTGTTGAGTATATGATATTAAGAGCAGATGGTCGAGAATAGTGTGATGTTGTAGAGAGAGTAGAGAATAGAGTGTTGTGTGGGTTGAGTATGAATGAAGTTTGTTGAGCATAACAGAGGCCCAGGGACAAAGGAGAACAAATAGTTGAAATCGGGCAAAGTGGCTACTAATTGCAGAAAGCAGAAATTGCCTTATTGAGTGTGGGTTGGAGCTTACAAACCAGGGAATTGGTGCTTCCATCTTAGTGGGTATCTGAAGAATATTGGGGGTTGGTGCCTCCTACAAGTTGGTCCTTTCATAAACCCGAGTTGCAAGTTGGTGCTTGCAACAAATCCATGAAGTTGGTGCTTCAGTTGGTGCTTGTGGTAAGTTGATCAGGTGTCAACAAAAGAAGGGAGTTGGTGCTTCCTTCTAGTGGATGCTAGCAAACAATCAAAGGGAGTTGGTGCTTCTTGTGAGTGGTGGATCACAAACAAACATTGATGTAATATAGTAGGTGCTCTTATTTACATCAAATAACAAACAAGCTTTAGTGGTTTTTCTCCCAGAAGGGTTTCCACGTTAAACCTCTATGTCACATGTGTTCATTGTGCATGATGTGTGTGCTTCTATTGATTCATATGACTACTACTGTGATTTGTTAATGGTTGTTCACTTAGAGAATGATAAGTTAGAATGTTGAATGAAAATTGGCATAAAAATTTAAATTAGCCTTAATATTAATTAAGTTTCCCTCCCCACAACACCCCCCCCCCCCAGTATTAAACATTGTTTCGAACAATTGGTATCAAAGTCTGGTTCCTTCAAGAACAACATGACCTCTTTAAGGTAGTTCAAAAGGAAACAATGGCTAATCAAGTTTGGCTAACACCATAAGGCATCCCAATTTTTAATGGAGCAGAGTATGTACTCTGGAAGGTTAGAATGGAAGACTATTTAATGGCTTTGGATGTTGATGTATGGTGCTCCCTATTGAATGGAGAAAAGAGTAAGCAAAAGGGAGACGACAAGGAAATCATCAAGAGAGGGTTGTCTAATCCTGATGCTAATAAAGTAAGGCATTGTGAGACAGCAAAGAAAATGTTGGACAGATTGCAATGTCTATATGGAGAAGATAGAAATGTGGCTTAAGATAAGGCCAAAGAACCTTGCTACTCAAACAGTGAACTAGAACATGTAGTTGTTGGTGATAAGAAGAAAAGGAAGAAGAAGAAGAAGACATCCCAGAAGAGAGATGATGAGAAGATTGAAGATCTTCCTCTTAATGCACGAACTGTTGCTCATCACTCTCGAGAGGATGATGAAGAATCAGAAGAAAGGGCATGTTGCTCAGAAGGTAAGTTATTTCTTTGTGATAACCATGAAGAGATGGGTCACTTAGACATTAGATGTACATATTCCTTTCTTGAAGATAAAGACAGTCATACATCTATTTGTTGTGAAGAGGGACCTACATTTGTAGCAATAGCTAATGAGGATACCTCAGAGAAAGAATAGAGATCCTAGGTGTGCTCATCCATAGGAGAAAATAAGAGTACCCCCGATAGTGATGAAGAAGGGATACTCCTCAGACCTGTGGAATACTCCATGGACACAGAGAGGAATTTGGAACTTTGTGATGGCTCACTTAGCACCTAGGGATTTTGAGTACAAACTCTAACTAGCTTTAGGGACATTGCATCAAAACCTAGACATCAATTAGTTCTATTTTTCGCAAAGGATTGTCATATGCCTACAAACCCTATATATCATGAGTTAAGGTTCCTTAGAGGGAACAAGAGAAATAGGATAAGGGTTTCCATATGTTCTATCGAGGATTTACAATCCCAATCTTCATTGCAATGAAAACTTGCCAACCCTAGAATCATATAAGTAACTAAACCTTAAAACATTTCATGCAAGACTCTTAAGAAATGAACATTCTATACATACCTCAAGATTACATACCTTAGCCTTTCATGATTGAAAGATTAGTGTTCCATTGAGTTGCTTGTTTTTTCTCGCAAACTGAAGACATATTGTTAGATGACTAAAACATAAAGAGTAATATCAACACTTAGTTGAGTTAGATGAGGACTTCAAGTTGGTCCCAAAAATGCTAGATGCTTTCTCTTAACTGTAGCAGAGGCTATCAAGAATGAGTTGCTACAAGTATTCACATAGACTTATCCTTACACTGATATAGGTTGCTTCTTTTTTAGAGAGATAATATGCTTGCTCAACAATAGAATATGCACAAAGTTCCTTTTTTACTTTCTTCAATAGGGCTAGATACCTATTCCACAAGGAATGTAGACCTTGACCCTTTTCAACATTCCACAAATTGCAAGATTGATGGACTTCAAAAGACTGAGATTATGTCCCACTGAATTAGACTTCTCAAAACAAGGCTTATTATGCCAAGCATTGTGATCCTTCTAGGTCAGTTTTATGTTACTATTGAGGCTCAAACCTATATATTATTATATATATATATATATATATATTTATATATATATATATATATATATATATATACACCGCCCCTTTAGTTGGCATACAATGCTTGAATATAAGCCTCTGATATTCGGTCTTGGTCCCTTCTCTATAAATGTGCACAAGTCTCTTTAGATTGCAGTGATGATTGAGGACCTTATGTTGATTGTAACTTCTAATAAGGTCTTCTAAAGAGTTTAAGAATGTATCTATATTGCATGGTCTTGTTTTCTCCTCTAAGTAGGCTCTTCGTTGGCTACAAGGACTATCTCTAGTCCTCCTTGACTATCTCTTCGTTGGCTACAAGACTATAAACTTCGGATTTTTGAGATGACAAAAATCCTTTAGAATTTTTGGAAGGTGATTTCAAACCTTGAATTTATGCCCATAACTTCGCTTTATCTTCACAAGGAACTCAACCTTGAAGGAGCTAATGGTCTAGACCTTCGGATCTCCAAAAAGGTGTTTCTTGACTAGTCTGATTATTTTGTCTACAAGGCCAGGGTTGTGGTCTAATATGCTTAGAAATGTGTTATTTTCTAGTTTGGTTTCTTCTCTAAGTAGCTCAGTTTTTAAGACCATACATGAAACTCTCTTTCCATCACACAGTTGTGACCTTCTTGTTTCCTTATACTATTAACCATAGCTTTGACACCATGTTGAGAAATCTAGGGCAGCCTACTTAGGGCTTTTTTAAATTTGATTTCTCTTATCTTGACAACTTCTTGTGATATTTTTGTTACTTCTTCTTCTTTATTAGTATATTTATCATCAAGACAATTGCCAAAACTATGACGATCACAAAGAAAAGAACACAGGATGTAGGCACTTAGCAGGGGCAAAACCCCTCCTATGAGAAAACCCAAAAATTTCTTCTCCTCTTTAGAATCAAACAAATGAGACAACCAAGGCTTCTAGACCAACACCAGACTTTCCTCCATCCACCAATTCAGCTTTCTAGACAAGATTCTTCATGATCAACTCAAATTGCATACTTCAAATCAAGTGAACAAAAGTCTTGGTTCTTTCCTTCAGTTTGTATCTTCAACCCTGCAACTTCATTTGTATGCTCTAGGAATCTTTGCATGTGTGGACTATTGCAAGAGGAATTTCAATTTTCCTTCATCTTCACTTGGACTCTCCTTTATCGACAAATCAAACGACCTTCCTTTTTTGGCTTTTCGCTCTCCTTTTTGCCTTAGAATTGCAGATCAAATATGTTATATGTATGTGCTCTCAATAGGCCGAATGCACTTTATATATATATATATATATATATAGTTTTTTGTCTGAGGACAAGTCCCTTCAATGAGGCCGACTAGTAGAAGATCGAGACGACTTGGTGGATGGAGGCTTATTATACATTTTGACACAAAAACATATCTTCTTCTTTGACATAGGGAGCCCAAGAAGGGTCCTTTACATAATGACTATGCCTATGACTTCGAAACAACCCTAGAAGCCTTCAATGGAGGCTTGACCTAGAAACAAAAAATATAGAGCATGAAACCCATGCTCATTAAAACGAAAAACAAAACAAAACTTTTAGAATAATTTTTTTCTTTTTTTGACAAATACATTACATCATGACTCAAATACAATTATGAAGACTTATACTAGTTGCATTCTTCAACAAGAATATAGTTTGACCAATTTATCATATACTTCTTTGGATGTGGACAAGTCTGAAACAAAAGAGACAAGATAATCTTTGATAGATTCAAAGAGGATTCTTTGAGACCTAATTTCTCCCTTGTTGTACTTGGTTACTTCTTGAGCATCATTTTTGTCTACTACTGGAATCAGGCCTTTAATAAATTGCATGACTTCATTTTCTTTTGATTACCAAATCATTTCTCTTCTCCCAAGCCTTGTAGTTAGAAGCTCCATCAAGCTTGTTGATTTCCTTACAAATAGATGCCATTTAGCTGGGAGGATTAGACATAGAGTATGGTAGAGTACTCACTTGTTAAAGAAGGAGAAGTTGTTTTAAGAGTCTCCAAGAATGTTGATGAGGGGACAAGAGTGTTGATGAATAAGTGAGAACTTGATAATATTTCCAAAAACCTTTTAATAATATCCTTGAGAGAGATGGTTGATATGAGAATGTCTTCAACAAAAAGATCTTTAAGTCTTGCTTGGAGAGATAATTATTGCAGTACATTCTTCAAGTATGCCAACAATTTGTGATCTTTCACACTGCCTTCCTTTCACCTTAGCTTTGATACCATGCTAAGAAACCAAGTGTAATAAAGATGATGCTTGATTTCTCTTAACTTGATAATTACTTGTGAATGTTTGTTGGATGCTTATTAAATTTTATGCCCTCTTCATCAACCAATTACCAAAACATAAAGATCACAAAGAGACAATGAACACAAGAAATTAGGCTCCAAGCCAGAGCAAACACCCACAAGGGGGAAAACCCAAAAATCCTCGTCTTATAGAATCAGATCAAAATGAGATATCCAAGACCAAGATTGTCACAAGGAACCCAAGTCAACCCTCCTCCAAGTCACCTCCAACAAGTCAAAGTCAACAAAAAGTCAACACTAGTCAAACCCTTCTAAAATCTAGTCAAATTGCAAAAAATCTCGGACCTACAGTGGAGGTTGAATTTTGGCTCTGTAGTAGCCTCAGAAAACCACAAAAATTTGCACGTGAGAAAAATTAGGGTAGAAAACATGATGTCTCTCTTCTTTGACTTCAACTGATTTTTCTGTAAAAATTTCACTCACTGAAATTTTTATTACAACAACTGGAATTAATTGTTCTAATTGTTAATTAATTTAGCAGTTTATTGCTACAGCAATAACGAATTAACCACATTGCAATCGTTACAAATAAAAATATTGTGGAAGATAAACTCAAAACTGAGAAAATACTGGCATGCGCATTCAAAATTATGACACAGTTAATTTGGACTAAGTCCCCAGAAAAAACCCAACTTGGGAAAACTAGTGCAGCAGCTAAGGGTTTTTATTATTAAGCAGTAGTGAGAAATTTTTAGTACAATCTATGGATGCCCAACTGGCAATCCAATCAGCAAAATAAACTAGCCAAAAATATCTGAGGCAAATACCTCAACACCACGCCCAATCCTACTCCAACAACTGGCAACACTAGTCAATCATACAACCTCTGCGCAGTGCTTGTACAAACCCCAACTTGCTAAGCCTCAAAACTACTGGATAAATGGTGTTCTAGCTAACTTTTCCTCTAGAAGAAATTTGCTAGGGATCAGTGTGTCACCTTTAATAAAAAATTATTTCTTTGATCCCTTTCTCTTCCTTCTTTAGGTCAAGCTCGTCTTTGGCTACTAAACCCCCTCCTCTTGACCTAACCTGGGTCCACTTGGTCCCATGTGGTCCCATCTCTTATCAAAGTCAACTCTTCAAAAACCACTTGGGAAACCAAGTTCCACAAGGATTTTAGGGTTTACAAAGCTCCTTTGCAAGTCACATTCCCTAAGCTAACCCCTCAAATCCCTATTGCCCTATCCTAGAGAACCTTGCACCTTGCTTAAGAAGCAAGCAAGTCCCACTCTTGAGTCTCCCCTAGGAAAGGGTCATCGAGCTCACGTCACATCCATCTTAGTTGATCTATCCTTCATAAGTGATTCTCTATATATGGGGTCTCCTCCCATCGGTGAAAGTTCATAAAGAGTATGAAGCTTTAGCTGTGGTGACAGTGGGCTTTAGCTTCATTATTGCTCAACCTAGCAAGTGCCCCTCTAGGATCACTGCTAGTTTGAGCAGTAACAGGAATCACTCGAACTATGAAGCTGAAGTTTTCTGCCAACATGCACTGAAAAATCAAATTGCCCAACAAATTGTACTATCTAGCTTAGGCACTATGCAGCCCCCATAAATTTGTCCTACTACTCCCTTTGAACAGCAAATTTCTTCTTCAGCTTTTGAGCTTCCCCGTTTAATCAAAATCACTCTAATACCATGTGAAAATTTCACTTAATAAAAAATTTATTGCAGCGATTGGAATTAATTCTTCTAATTGTTAATTAATTTAACGGATTATTGCTACAACAACAACAAATAATCACATTGCAATCTTCACAAATAAAAATATTGCAAAAGATAAACTCAAAACTGAGAAAATATTGACACACGAACAAAATTATGACAGTTATTTTGGACTAAAGTTCTTCGAAAAACCCAACTTGGGAAAACCCAAGGGTTTTTATTATTAAGCAACAGTGAGAAATTCTTAGTACAATCTATGGATGCCCAATTGGAAATCAAATCAGCAAAATAAACTGGCCAAAAATATTTGTGAGGCAAATACCTCAACACCACGCTTGATCATGCTCCAACAACTAGCAAAACTAGTCAGTCATACAACCTCTGTGTGAGCCTCTACACAGTGTTTGTGCAAACCCCAACTCACTAAGCCCTGGAATTGCTGGATAAATGATGTCCTAGTTAACTCTGCCTCTGGAAGAAATTCGCTTGGCCTCTTGGAGAATTTTATGATCAACAGTAACTGAATTTCTCTTCCCTTCAGCAAAATCAATCTCCCTTTGAAGTTATATGCACTGCCTCTACACATCTTCTCTAGGAGATACGGCCCTTCTGTTGTTGACTCGTTGGATCTGGAAGACTTTCTCTGGACTCATCATCTTCGCCCCTCTCTATCTTTGCTTCCCTTCTCTAGCTCGAATTCTTCCAGCAAACTGTTGTTGCTCTCTGGAAAATCGAACTGCCCAACAAAATCGATCTCAAGTGTGTTACTCCATCTACCCATTGACTTCTTCTTATAATCTCATTGTGGGACTCCAACGGCCAAGATTAAATCTTAATCAATGGT
Source organism: Pinus taeda (assembly GCA_000404065.3). Lineage (NCBI taxonomy): Eukaryota > Viridiplantae > Streptophyta > Pinopsida > Pinales > Pinaceae > Pinus > Pinus taeda. The sequence goes on along the minus strand of APFE030429454.1, from coordinate 220,526 downwards.
TGAGATTATTTCATAGTCGATCCGTGTAAGTTTCAAGATAAATCTCACCTTCCTCAATTAATTCGGGTCAATTAATCATTTTCCCTAAGTTAGACTTAGGGAAAATTTAATTACTAATTAATTAACTTAATTAAGGCATCTCTATGTGGATTTTCCTAAAACCATTTCTGGGTTTTGGGTTCCTAGAGTTTCTTAGCCTCTCTAACAACTATCGAGACTAGAACACCATCTGATTCTACAAAAACTATCATTTTTTCTCCTTCTTGCACAAAAATTGATGTGATGAGTTGAGAGAAGAATGAGGTCAAGTTGACTTGTATTTATACATATCCAAGGGGGTCGAATAGCAGCATCTAAGGCTGACTTGTCCACAAAGGGTTGACTTGGTCTTGAGTTAACTATTTGACTCAAAATAAAATTATTTTTTCTTTTTCTTACAAAAGTCCAAATGGGACTTGACTCAAGTACATCTCTTTTGACTCATAATAAATGTTATTTTGACTTTATAAACATGAAGAACATGCTTTGACCAAAATAAAATAAATATGATAAAAATTACATTATGAAGACCAACATTAGTTACATTTTTCAACAGCAATAAATTCAATGCATTGCTCAAGTACAAGAGCATGGGGTTTAATAGGGCACTGTAATGGCACATAAAAACTTTGCAATCACCGCAATGCTTTCTAAACTGAAAGAAAAGACTATTGATAAATATGTTATGCTTTTGCGTGGAGTTGACCCATATCTATTTCAATAGAAAGAACCCCTGAAACATTACAAGCCTGCCATTTCGGGGGTTGGGCTTTCTATAATAATAATAAATAAATAAAAATTGCATGCATGTCAATTACAAGCAGAACGGTGTCAAACTAAACACGGGAAGCAAAATGGAGAAGGAACAAACATCGAATGAGGGGATTAACCCAAACATGTCACACAGAGAGAGCCATAACAAGTAAACTAGCTAGTCTTTCAAGTGAATTCTTCTTCCAAGGGTCAAAATCATGCATACATGAGCTATTGAGCTCTTATATTGTTGCCAATGACCCAAAAAATTGTTACCATGCAACAACCAGCCACAAACTTGCATGGATTTTCCTTGAATTGCTAGGATTTGAGCTGAGCTAAGGGTGGAGCTCAAACAGCAATACCAAATGAATGCAGAAGTGGGTTGGCGACTTGCCTTCAAGGCTTGCCACCCTCAATACGTAAGGCATGCATCCCGAGGCATGCCTTGAGATATGCCTCATCAACCATAACAAATATCCATTATATCACATTAATCGCCCATTAATTCATGAACCCAAACCATAAGTCTTTTCTTATGCACCATGTGTATCATATGACACGACAACGTTAATCACATGCCACCCAAACACTTATAAAATAATGCCCAAGCTCTATTTGCATCATAAAGCCCAAACATATTGTTATGTCTCATTAATGAAGTATGCTATTAGAGAGCAAGGCCAACAAAATATAACCAACAACATTAATATGCAACCAGAATGTGTAACCAAATGAAAAGCATTTAACCCAGGTTCATCAAAACCTTTCAATTGTCATGCTTCATAACATATGCCATCAAAAGAAATGTCATGTCAAACCAAGATTTGATATGTGCCTGAAGATTTCCAAGACAATTGTTTCCCACGTATTTATAGAGGAGACCAACAAAGAGATCAATATATCAAATATGATTTCTTGCCAATTCTCTGTCATGTGTTTCATAAAGTCATAGCATGTGCCAACAAACACAATGATTATGCAGTTATGAAATTTAAACAAATTTGAGAGCCAACACCTTCTTATTTCCTATGGGTACCCCACCTACTTGTTTCTTATTATATCAAATTTTTAGAACAAAGTAAGATTGCAATGGCTTGCACAATTTTTGTAGGGGTGAGTCATTCATGAGTCAACATCTGTCTTCCTCATTGAGAGATTTAAGCATTAGTTTAATGTTTTAAGTCTTTCAGTTTATATTTCTCATTTTGTAATTCATCCCTTTTTATGTATAGGTGTCTGTTTTGATTGGAAAGTAACCTGTTGACTGGTCTATCTAGATTCTAAACCTATTGTCCCACAGTTCTGGGAATAAAATACAATCTCTTTTCAATCAGTAATTAAAAACACATAGTCTGGTGCCTTGGCATTGTTCCCTAGCCAAGAATGATCTCAAGGAACAACACTCCCTATCCCTAGACTTCTTTCCTGGGGCCCATCCCCTCTACACTTTCATCCTAGTTCCTTGGTCACTGCCATGCGCTCTAACCATCTTCAATCTTTTGGCATAGTGCCTACAAATCCATGATAGGCTTTGCCTCACCATTCTTGCCAAGAACGTAGTAACTATTCACATTTAAAAAGAAAATAAAAATCAATGTTGTTGACATCATTTTGGAACTTTAAGGGATTTGTTACTTTTAACGGAGTTAAGAGTACTTCTAGGCCAGACCACCTTAGCATGTCATAATCTCTGGAAACCGTTGTAAATTGGTTGTGTAGATATTATATCATATCCTTGGCGGATACTCTACGTGCTAGTATGAATAACAGGAAGTTGCACAGCTGAAACCAAAATTACGAAGTAACATGAAGACTAATCTGAATAATGTGCCAAAGGCACCGTTTTGACTATAATAGTTGTAGTGGGTGTTTAGGCAAAAGTAGTTTCAAAACATCTTTGAAACGGCTACTGCTAAACACTATAACTAAAATCTGCAAGGGAGGTAACATTCTTGACCTTTCGCAACCAGCAAAATGGAATTAGCTTAACAATCTTAATCCTGATAAAAAGCAAATAGTACAAACATATCATATATAGCGATACTTGTTAACTCTGTTGACTCTAAAACTTAAGTTACAAAATTGACACATCACTAAGAAAAATAGTCTTTCCGACAATACTGTATACATGATATTTTGCCGAAAACTATAGTAAAAGTGTGATGTTTTATGGAATCACAAACACTACCCTACTTTTGTATGATGTACATCTAATTGTAAAAAGAGTCAGGATCAGATAAATAAAAAAACAAACAAACAAGAAATATTAGGCAAATTACCAACTGGAGCATTCTGAAAAGTTGCATGAGATCATGCCAAAATCTGGTTAAACATGAAATTTAGAAAGGACAAACCTCATGTGGGCTACTCCCATGCATTTCTATTCCAGGGAAGCAACTGCCATTTCTTTGCTTATCTCATATTTTACGCCACAAAACCTGGGAAGACAATAGAGAAGTTGCCCTATCAATATATAAATCAGCATGACTTTATTCCAAAACTCTTGAGAGATTGTCCGAAATACAGATTAGGAAATGTCTCACATCTAGACTGGTTAATGAAAAAAATAAGGATCAGAACTTTCATCTTAAATTCTAAGTAAATATTTCACTTACTCAGAGAGCCTGGCAGTATCTGTGTACATTGTCATAGACTAAGTTACTTATCCATGCTTTACGTTCTCAGCATTGCAAGGCTCCAACAATGACGTACTATGAATAAATTTTAAAGCCACCGGAAATTAAAGGCCTGTAATATCAAAGTCTCTCTACCTATCATACTATGCAACATCTATTGCAGCTATGTTTGATTCCTAAAGTAGTTATAAGCTAGAACATTGTATCGCACCAAAATCATCAGTAGTTTTTGTGGGTAGAATTTGAAGAAGAGAAATCCAGAATATGCTCTACAGTTTGATTTTCAAATCAGTGTTTCAAGTCCAGACCAGGACCCATCATCAGTGCAATATGTTTTGGGAGAAGAGGGCGAATGGATGAAGTATAAATAAAAATGAAAAAAAGGAAGAGAAAGACCAAAGCCGACAAAGGAAAAAAAAAATAACCTTAAAAAGCACCAAATCCTAAAAAGCCATAAAAATAAAAATGAGGAAAACTGTTAATTAATAATAATAGTTTTTATATAATTAATGTATTAGTTTTAAGTAAGTACAATGAAAATATTAATAATTATTAAATTGTAGAAAATATTTTTTATAAATTAGTATATTATAATAATATATTATATTATAGATTAATATTATATGTTAATGCCATAGCATTATTAATATTAACTGTATTAATATTAGATTAATGGTAAATAAAATACTATTAATCTAAATGGAGGAGTTTAATGGAATTAATCAATTAATAAGTTAATATTCAAAGTATTAACTTAACTATGGATATATTTATTAAATTATTTATTAATATTTAATATAAATACTAATAAATTGTATATTAATATTAATGTAATACAATAGTATATAATCATGCTATACGGTACTATTAATAATGCAATAAAATCTTAAAAACTATAAGAGATGATTGACCTTAGAGACGAGGAATGAGAGGGAGCCAGTTTCTACTCACCTCAAGTCCGCCATCCCAATTGAGGTTGTTGGGATGTTTCATTACCTCGAGCCTTTCTCTAAAATTTCTTTTGTGGTAGTGATCTTCTTTTGAGATAATTTTAGTGTCTTCCAGGCAGATATGATGTTTAGACTGGAGGGAATGTTCTGTGAGAGCAAATGTGCAAGTGCGTTGATTCTTGATGTCTGCTCCATGCTCCTTAATTCTTATTTTAAACAATCTTCCAGTTTCACCAACATAGCTTCTTCCACAAGAGCAATTGATTTTGTACACCCCTTTAAGCTGTTGCTGATCAATTCTGTACTTTACTGATTTCATCTTGTGTTTTATAACTTTTATTGTTTCCAGAGGTTTGAATACAGAACCAATATTCCTTTTCTTGAGAACCTTCATCAGTATATTTTCATACTAGGTTTAGATGATTACGCAGTGATGGGGAAATTCACATCAAATGTACCTTCAATCAGTCTGCAATGTGTTGCAGATACTTGACCTCTTTTAATGCAGTGTTTTTTGCAATTTTCCCATGCTCTGTCCTAACAGGACTTGCAGCAACTGGCCCTCAGGATCGCCTTTTGGGGCCATAACTCCATTAGATGCAAGTGTATCCACACCACAGATTAGTGCTGAGGCAACATTTCTAAAAAGGAAAACAAGTTGTGAACTTGCAGCAGCCAAACACATGTGCTGCCAATGATAGTCAAAATTCTTCTGTAGACAGCTAGGAATAGAGTATTTTGATGCCATGGCTACCAACTGCAAAATGTAGTAGTACATGGAATTGCATGCAATGAAATTCAACATCTATAATCAAAGAATAATACCTCCACCGCAACCTCAATGGGAAATTTTTTATTACTTTTGTTCTGTGCCATAGCTGGACAGTTAGGTTGAAGAAAAACTGATGGAAACCTATCATGAGCTGGCAAAAATGAGGCATAGCCTCCAAATTTTGACCCTGTTAGTACAAGAATAAAATAAGCACAGGATTTAGAACCCTTTTATTACTAAAATAGATAAATAGTATGTGTTACATTTATTGGCCTTCAGTTAAAAGGAGAAAAGTGTTGAGCAGACTAGGGTCAAATCTTAAAAAGAAAGCTCCCAGGAAATTAGAAATAGATGAAATAAGCTAGAGAAAAACAAGGGGAAAAAATCTTTCATAGAAAAACGGTGGCACAAAACACATTTTACATAACGGCAGAAGGATTAATATAATCATTGGCAGGAAATAAACTGAAATCATGTGATATATTGCTTAAGTGCTAGAAAGTCCAAAACCATATTTTGATGGCAGAGTATGTCAGATATTTACAGGTAAGAAAGTGTGTTTGATCTTTGTTGGTACTGTGTGACTTCGTTAGCATTATCAAGTACACAAGTGCATGCAAACAACTTTGCTAAAGGATCTAAGTTTCCGAAGGCATGAATCCATCTTTCTTTTGCAAAGAAAGCCAGAATGATTTTCTATTGAAAAAAATAAACCTCGTTATCATTTGGAACAAGGGCTAGGATCACAAGACTAGAGATGAAGTCATTAACTAAAAGAAACTTCTTAGCTACAAGGATATAGCAAGAAACTTGTGAATTTATATAAAGAATGATGTTTGGGAAGAAAATGCATTAGCTTAGCGATAAATTGGTAGTCTAGTTTGAGGGACAATTAATTATGACAAGACACTGAATGAGAGTCTAAAAAGACCAAAAGGAACTATAAAAAACAAAGTCACTCTCTCATTTTTAAAATGATATCTAAATTTGTTGGTATTTCTTTGTTTTTGTTTCTAAGTGACCTATAAAATGGAGGACAAACGAGAGAGAGAGACTGCAATAAAATAAACACAATGTCGATGCCCATGCCCTTCTATTCACCCAAATTCTTAGCTAAGACTCCTTCCTCAAATTCCTTTTGAAAATGATTCAGAACATCCTGTAGTTTAATATCCTTCAAAAACCCCGAACAGTCTTCCAACAAGAGAGTTATTACTACCAGACTAAGAAACAACAAAAATATTGACAGAGATGTTGGACCAGAAGAGATCATGAAGTGCAACGAAAGCAGAAAGCAATAAATAGAATGAAACATGAACGTAAAACAAAAGTAGTCAAATGTCAACCAACACTATATAATAATTAAACACAAAAGTTGCCTAGTGCAGGTATCTTTAGGCTCTCTGACAGCATGCTGAGTAGCAACAATTCAAAGACAAATCACCATAATAAGATTGAGTACAATTTCATCTTGCAGACCTTAGAATGGCATCCAACAACCAAGTTATTAACCTTCCTATGGCTCTGTAGCGCAGTTTAAAGCTGATGGCAGTCTAGTACATGTTTCTAGATGAATTTGTATTGCCTCTGTAACTGGGATTTGGCTTAATTACAGTACAAATAAAGATCAAGACTAGAGCATTTTTACTTCCTTGGATTATTTTCCTTTATGTAGCAAACAACGACAAAAGGTTTATTGTTAATATTATTATCATAGATGAGAAAAAGGCCACAACCATGACCTAAAAATCATCTATAATTACAAATAAAGAAAAATGAGAACAATCATTAAGGCGGGAAGAGTGAGCACAACATCCAAGTGAAAAAAAATTAAAACAAAACAACACTGAAGGCCTAGATGTTACGGTTGTCTGTGATAATTGTGCTGAAATTTTGTGAGTTAATTGATCGCATATATTTTGCTATAACCTCTAGGTAGTTGTAGGCTAGAAAGACAATGGAAGAGAAGTGCACAACAGAAGGTTTACATTTCAGTAAAGTGGAACCCATGTTATTGGGATGGGGAGAGGAGAGGATGGTTAAGGAATCTGAGGTTTTTGTGGAGGGTAGAGTTTCTGGATCTAGGGAGGGCAAGGCAAAGAAGTGAAGCAATGGACCTTTTGGAGGAGAAAATATGGATCTAGATGAATATGGGATTTCAAGGGAGAAGTACTGTCTTAAAATCAGTTATAGAGAGAGGAAGATCTTTCTTCTCCACAAATGGATTCTTGATGACAGCGATACTCAAGGACACAACATTGTTCGTCTATTTTTGCAAGAGAAAGCTTCCAGCATTAGAGCTGCTCTCTTGGTTTGAGGAGATATGGGGCAAGGTTATCCATGGAAAGGTCAAAGTCTACCCTCTTAATTGGGGTTCTTTTCTTCTTCTTTTTTAAATTTGTAGGAAAAAGAAGCAAAACTTAATGGGGCCATGGCTCTATGGAGATGTGGGTTTGTGCCTCTTTTCCTAGAATGAGCACTTTGATTCCTCATGGGCAATAAGAGATAGCTAAATGGCAGGGCTATCTCTCCACCTATTGAGTCCAAAAAATTTGTAGTTATGGGGGATCCTCTAGGATCCTTTTGGTGTGTAGCTCTTGACACCCTATGTCCCCAAATTCTTATTTTAATGGATTGGAATGGCAGTCTCCCAGATGAAATGGCTCTTAAATGTGATGACAATTAGAGGTCACAAGAGCTGGGCTATGACAATATTCCCTTTCGTTGTCAAGTTTGTCATAAAGTTGGTCATATTCTATGGGATTGATTCAGGACACCGACATATAAAAAAGGAAATTGTCTAGGTGTCATAAGAGTTCTAGTCTTCCAAGGGAGGGTGGTGGTGGACTCTCTCCTATGGTAGATGAGGCATTTGGTGGATTGCATTCTAATTCACAGCATTTGGACTCCAACTAAATGCTTATGGGTCGTAAAGTTCTTGGCTTTGACAAAACCACAAAGTCAAAGGCTCCTTTGTCAAATTGCCAAGCAATGTATATCCTAGGTCTTCATATACAAATGGTGGATGCCTTGGATGATCTCTCACAAAGCATAGCAACCAACCATTTTCCTCCTACAAATCAAACTTGCGATGTAGTCAATAGCTCCAAAGGTATTAATAAAGTCCATGGTGTTCCCCTTGAGAAGACCTCTCCTACAAACACTGAATCATCAGATTTTTCTACTTTCTTGGTTTAGAAGCTACAGTTTGTCCAACTTCGATGGAGGTTGATGATCCTCCCTTGTAGGGTATAGAGAGTGATCCCCCCATCACTTATTTGTTTTGTGAAATTTGGGGCAAGGGGATCACTCCTTTGATCAATCCATGAGAGCTTAAGTCAGAAGAGTCCCCTTGTATGGTTACTCAATTGGGTTTGGGAAAACATTTCTCTCTCACTTCTTTGAAGAATTTCCATTTCTTCATCCAATTCTAGGCTCTTTTGGAGCCCGAAAGGTGACTAAAGAGGATTTTGAGTGTCTCATTTGTAGCTATATTGTGGGTGATCATAATGAGTCCTTCCCAACATCGTTGGGGTCTTTTCTCTACAGCCTAGGTGGATTCAAATGTTTGTGGTGATTAGATATACAATTCCAAGGTTAGTGTTGCTTTTCTTCTAAAGGTAAAAGGCAGTGGTATATTCCTTTGGATATTTCCCGACTTAGTTTGTGGATAAACAAACAAGACAAGACTGAAGCCTCACTCTCAATGTTTCAGACTGATGCCCTATTGGAGTTCATAAATCAGCTAGGCGAGATTGAATCCTCACTCAATGTTTTAATTCAATGCCCTATTAGAGTTTTTTCTGAAGCAGTCTTCATAGGACTATCTCGGTCTATGCAAGATTTTTCCTAGGTATGGATAATTGTTTTTGTGGCTATTTTTAGGGCATGTGTATAGTGAGGCCTTCTGGAATCTCTTAGTTCTGGTTATTTTTCCCACATTTGACATTTTTCAAAAATTCTTGTTGATTGAGATCTGTGGGTGTTAGTTTTTGGTAGCAGCGGATAAGCGTTCTAGTCTATGATGTCTATGAAGCTAGGGAACACATTTTCTCTAATACCCAGAAAAGGTTTCACGGAAAAACACCTCAATTAGATTAACTAACCAATTATTAAAATTTCCCTTGGTCTAACTTAAGAAAATTGGTTAATTAAATTGAATTAATTAAGGAAAATCGATTTTTCTTTAGAGATTTCCAAAAAAGTCATTTGATGGAGCCGAGATGATCTTAGCCATCGATTGTGATTAGATAATGGTCATTCATTGCTCAACAAAAGATTATAAGAGCAAGTCGATAGGGTTGGAGAGACACACTTGAGCAGTTCGACTTACCCAGTTGCAGAGTTAGCAAGGGCGTAGTTGAAGCAAAGGGAGACACCACCAACAAGGGTTTTAGCAGAGATTTGGGAGAAGAATTTTGAAAGAGTTTCCACAGTGATTTCTAGTTTCCAGAGGCAGGAAGGAGGCCAATTTTATTTGCAGAAGAGTAGGTCGATTCAGCCAGTGCGAGTAGCCAATTAGCCAGTTGGAGTGGCAGAGCAGAACTCAATTTAGTGTGCCATTGTCAGATCTATCATTTGGAGGCAGAGCGAGTGGGTCTAGCAATGTGTTCGAAGCAGTTTTACTTGCAGGGATATTTTCCCAAACGCTGTATGAATTTTCCAGAGCAAACACTACACATTTCTAGGCAATAATGTGAGTCCCAGGAGGAGGTGCGAGTTCACTAGACGAGGTCGTTTTGATTTGCAGAGGAGACTTTGTGTCTCCATATTATTTTTGCCAGAGGAGATTATTATTTGTCAGAGCTTTGTCATTATCATGCAAGTAGATTGGCGTACTCTTAAATTGTTGAAGAATTAATAATATAAAGCCTCATTTGTTGCACTGGTTTCCCCACATTGGGGTTTTTCCAAGGACTATTGTCCAAAAATCTTGGTGTCCATATTTGTGTGTGCATTATTTTCTCAACTCCTAAATTTTATTTGTGAAGATTGCAATAGTGAATTAATTGTTATTTGTCGAATTAAAATTATGAAGACAAAAAATCTCTAGTAAATAGAAGATCAAATTCCAATTATTGCAATCGTAGAAATTTCACAACGATTAATTCCAATTTTTGCAATCAGGGAAATTTCACATGGTATCAGAGCAGATCTAGGCACCAAAGGCTTGCAGTTGTAAATCAGTACAGGGCACAAGAAGAAAAGCACACAAGGTTCTTTACCTAGATCGATCTCTTCAATTTGTTCTCTCTAGAGTATTTGAGTTCGCAAATTTCCAAAGATGGTCACAGCAAGGTTGAGAGATTAGGACAGATTGGTTGGAGCCTCAAACTTTGGATTCTGGAAGACCAGAATGTTGTTCTTGCTAGATGAATTTGGTATAAAGGAGTTTGCTACAGCAACTATTGTCGTACCGATAGATCCCATGATGTTACATGAGTACTAGAGGGACAATGCCAAAACAAAGAGGATGATTCTTGATAGAGTCAAGGATCACATTGTTCAGCGTATTGCAAAGAAGAATACAGTGAAGGAACTGCGGGATGCCATTGTCAAATTGTACCAGGATCCTTCAGAAAACAGAAAAATGAACTTCAAGGAAACGTTGAGAACCATCAAGATGCATAAGGGCGAGGATGTAACTTCCTATCTCACCATAATTCAGTCTATTAAAGATGAACTAGTTGCAGTCAAAGAGAAGTCGAGTGATGATGAGCTAATGCGTTTAGCACTTAGTGGGTTTACCAAGGAATGGCATATGTTCGGCCAAGTCATTTTTGAGTGAGACAAGCTTCCAGATTGGAATCACCTATAGAGTGATTTCACTCAAGAGGAGCTAAGGCTCGACCTAGTCAATGGCACCAACAGCAGTGGGAAGGCACCAAAGGTGAAGGAGGAGCAAGAAAATGTCGCTCTAGCAGGAAAAGGTAAATCGAAGAAGGGTCCCAGTGAGGGACAAGGATTGAAAGGAGAAAAGAAGAAGAAGGAACTGTCAAAGGTCAAATGTTTTGCTTGCGGGCAACATGGTCACTATGTCAGCGAATGTCTTAAGCGAAAGAAGGATAAGAAGGGGGAGCAAACTGCAGCCTCAGTGGACATTGAGGATTTGTTTTCCGGGTTGGAAGATTAATTCGCTCTCATAGCTTACCTATCTAGTTCCACATCCACAAGTGTCTAGTACATAGACAATGGAGCATCAGCACACATGATGGGGATTAGAGACTACTTCTCCAGTTACAAGGAGGACCAGATGAACTTCTAGATCTAGATGGGAAAAAACACGAAGTGTACTCCAGTTGGGAGAGGCAACATCAATATTCAGCAATGTTGCAGTTATCGTTATCGTGGTATTATCGACAAGGGAAAAGATCGGGAAATAATCAAGAAAAAACCGTAAAATATAAAAACATTCATTTTTTTTTTCAATTTTTTTAATATCTAAAGCATCTACGACATAAAATAAATACATTGACACATAAATATAATAAAAGAACTAATATATAAAATGTGTAATATCATTTCTAGTGCTACATCACACATAACAGTGAATCATGTCCTGAATAGTAAGTCCTGACTCCTGAGTCCCAACTCGGCCTCAAAATATCAACAAAAAATATAATAATGTATCTCATATCATGAGTCATAATGCCATATACAATGAAATGAACCGAATAACTAAAGCCTAATCCTACTGATTTCCTCTACCCCTCTTGCGAGAAAATGCAATAGCTTTCCCTTTCCCTCTAGATGTAGATGTCGGTGGAGTTGGCAGTGGACTTTACTGTTCTCTAGAAGCTGAAGAACTAAGAGCTATAGGAGGTAGACCACGTCCTCTACTGGTGGCAAGGGTAGCCCGGGTAGGTGGTGTCACCTCCTCCTCCTGTTGCTCCTCCTCCTCTTCCTCCTACCCCTCTACGCCTTCCACTACCTCCTGCTCTAACTAATCATTGGCAAATTCCATGAGAGGCCTCTCGGCCTCAACCCTCCATGTAGTAGTGGTGTCAATCCCATCCAATGAGATGGCCTCCATACCAAGTATCCTCTCAAGTTGCCTCACCCACAATCGAATATTGTAGTAGACGTAGACCATGTCATTAAGTCGTTGGGACTCCAACCTGTACAAAGATCATGAAATAATATTATAAAAATTATAAAAATAAAAATAAAATATTGTTTAATGAATTCAAAAAATTATTTGGAAATTTGCTATATTTTAAGTTTTAAGTTAACCGTTGCGCTTCTCTTGTGTATTTTTTCAAATACACTCCAGTTGCACTCACATCCTGAGGAGCTACATGTTTGGCTGAGGATTCGAATGGAAAGCTATTGCAAAAGGGGTACCCTGGCACCATACATTCTCCACCATGCATCTACAACAAAATTACAAATAAAATTTTAAATAAACATAAAAAAATGAAATTTGAAAGTTGAAGCAAAGTATGAAGTTATGAACTTGAAGAGATAGTGAAATTTGAAACAAACTAAAAAATACCTGGCATTTTAGTCGTCCTATCAATCATAGCCATGTCAAAGCCAAATGTGCCACCTGCCCTCCTGTATGTCTCAATTTCTTTGGAGATTTTTGTACGTTCTGCTGAAGATCGCACCATCCTCTGAACACAGAGTTAAGAATTCATCCATGATCTCAGTATCAAATACGAACCTACATGGGAAAGAAAATGCGGGGTTCAACAGATTCCTACAGCATGAATGGGACGATGGAGTGTGTTGTTCCATTGTTCATCAATCACTTCCCATAGGAAGAGTTGTTTCTGAAACCCCTCATCTCCCTTATCATCATAGTAGGCCCAAATGGATTCTTTGGCCCTGTCCATGGCCTCATACAAATAGCCCATTGCGAGCTTCTCACCATCAACTAATCGAAGAACCTTTACCAAAGGTTCGGTAACGGTGCACACCTCCTGCATTCCCGCCCAGAAGTCTTCCTGGTATGAAACTAATCTGCATATGGCCTCTCTCTCTGGTTTGCAGTTCATGGTCAAAGCACGCCACTCATCTGAAAGAAACATTCTCTTCACATCCCACACAGAATTCAAGAGAGATTGAAGAGATATGAAACTGGTAGCAAACCGTGTAATGGTGGGGTGCACCAACTCTTTGTTGTAGGCGAATTTTCTCATCAAGCTAAGCACAAATGTATGATTATATATAAATTTTGTAATTTTTTTAATGACTCAACAATATCTTTGACAAAGGAAATTTTTCCTATGTCCTCCAACATCAAATCAATACAATGTGCAGCACAAGGTGTCCAAAATAAAGTAGGATGTCTCTCCATAAGCATCCTTCCAGCAGCAACATAATTTGCAGCATTGTCCATTATGACTTGGACAACATGTTTTGCACCCACCTCCAAAATAAACACGTCCAGCAAATCACATCAAGTTTTTGCATCTTTGATATGTGAAGATGCATCAATAGATTTCATAAACATTGTCCCCTTGGGACAACTAACCAAGAAGTTTATAAGGGTTCTCCCCTTTTGGTCGGTCCAACCATCCAACATCACAGTGCATCCTATTTGTGCCCATGATGCCCTTAACTCCTCCAATCTTTTGGCGCATTCAACCTTTTCATTTTGAAGAATCCGGCCTCTAAAGTCATCATAAGAAGGGATTTTGTATCCTGGGCCAACAGTTGCAATAGCATCAACAGCAGACTAGAAAAATAGATTATTCATTGCAATGCTGAAAGGAATATCACTCCAAAGGAGAAATTTGGCCAACAACTTTTCAGCTTGTTCTTTCTCTGTTTTTTTAAGCATTGAAGTGATAGATGGTTGTGAACCAGGCATTGTTCTAGGAACAAAAAATGATGAGGCAGCTACCAGGTTGGTTGCAGATATTGATGCTGAAGTAGAACCAATGCCACTTTCTTGTTCACCTGAGCCTAACACTCTCTTTTCTAGTTGCTTCTTCAATTCTGCTTTGCCCTCTCTATTGTGCTCTAAATTTTCCAATGATCTTATGGCTCTTCGAATGATTTCCGGATTTGTATTTGTGCAAGGCCCTATATCAAATCCAAGGATTTGTGCAAGGTGATATTTCAATCTATAAACCCCCCCTGACATATGATGCCCACACAACTTACAACTCAAGTTTATTCTATCAAACCCTCCATCAAGTTCACCAAATTCCCACAGAGGGTCCAATTTCTTCGGCATGTTTGTAACTTGGTTGAACTCTTGACTCTTGAGTTTTAAATTTGTAAGATGAAGTTTGAACTTTGAAATTTGAAGTTGAATGGTGAACCTATGGCAAAATAAGAATTGAAAGTTACAAAAATTAAAAAAAAATTACATGCATGAGTAACATGACAAAACACATTGAATTTTTGACAATTTAACAAACAAAAACACCATCAAATCAACTCAAAAATATTTGATAAACCAATGGGTTATCCAAACCCAACCAAAAACAAAAAAAAAACAAAACAAAACACATAAATTTGGTGCCCATACTGGTTTGCCGGAGAAAATTGATCCTCTTCTCAACTCTCAATCCACCAGGGTTGTTGAGTCGTTTTCTCCTCCAATCAGCGCCCAATCGACCAAGGTCTTTCTCCTAGGTCACTCCCAATCCACCACTGCCACTGTCTGTAGAAATGAATCAAAAAAAATCGTTTTTTGGTGTTATAAACCCGTTGTCTTTGAGCCCGATGATAAAAACGCCATCGAATCGCGATAATTTCGTTTTTATCGCGATTTTTTCGGGAAAAAAATAATAATAATAATTGCGAAAAATAAAAAATAAAAATAAATAATAAATAAAATACGCATAAAAGTTGGGATAATACGATAAAATCGCGATTTTCGCATCACTAATATTCAGAGGGAGTCAGGAAAGAGCACTAATGTTACATATGTGTTGCATGTGCCAAGTTTAGGCATGAACCTGATTTCAATATTTGCACTTCACGATAAGGGGTACAATGTTTACTTCGTAGGGCAGAAGGTGTATATTAAACACCAAAGTTGGAAGAAGGTCAAGCAATTGGGGTTCAAAGCAACAAGCTATTCAAGTTGCAATTTGATTCTCCAAAGGCACTACTGAGTAATAGCAGTCGCAGTGGTAGAGACTTGGGAGATTTATGGCATAAGAGGATGGGACACTTACACCATGGAGCACTGAAATTGCTCAAGGAGACTGTAACAAGGGTTCCAGAATTGAGCACGGAACACGATGACATGTGCAAGGGGTGTGTACTTGGGAAGTTAGCTAATGCAGTGTTCCCAAGAAGTGACAATAGAGCCGATTGTGTGTTGCAGTTGGTACATTTAAATATTTGCGGCATGACGTCCACCATAACTCTCAACGGGTACAAGCACTTTGTGATCTTCATAGATGACTACTCCAGGAAGACCTAGATCTACTTTTTTAAGACAAAGGATGAAGTCTTCATTCACTTCCAAGAGTTTAAGGCTCTTATGGAGAACATAACAGGAAAAAGGATCAAGGTGCTTCCTACAAACAATGGAGGTGAGTATACAGACAAGGACTTCGCAAGATTTTGTGTGAAGGAGGGCATCAGGAGGGAGTGGACAGCTCCATACAATCCACAGCAAAATGGGGTAGCAAAGCGGAAGAACAGGAGTATTGTTGGAGCAGCAGAGGCAATGTTGTATGACCAGGATATGCCCAAGTTCTTATGGGCAGAGGTATATAGCACAGTGGTGTACATACATAATAGGGTTCCTCATAGAGCGTTGCGGAAAATAACACCAGAGAAGGTCTTTACAAGGAATAAGCCAGAGGTCGGGCACTTCAAGATCTTTGGTAGCATAGCATACTGTCATGTGTTGGATGACAAATGCACCAAACTTGATCAGACTATAGAGAAGGGATATTTCATTAGCTACAACAAAACGTACAAGGCATACAGGATCTATATCCAAGCAGTAGGAGGATCATTATGAGACGGGATGTGAAATTGCAAGGGGAGAATGCCTTCAAGATATCTTGTGAGTTGTAGCAAGTGATCAGTGAGCTAGCATAAGCTCCAAGGGATGAGCGGTAGCAGCAGGGATAGGCGCAGGCACAACAGAGCACAAGTACAGTTACTAGTACGGGCAATAGCTCAAGTGCAGGAGATCCAATGAGTTCACAGCAAACGGAATAGCATGGGCAAGATGAGGAGTATGAAGCTCCACCCACTACCAACAAGAGAAGGAACAAAGAAGTTCAGCAGACACTGAAGGATGCACAGGAATTTGTAGGGACTCCTAGGACAAGCAAGAGGGAGCACAGACAACCAAACAGGTACAAGGTGTTGGTGACAGAGATCGTCGACAGGGCACCTTCCAGCTATGATGAGGCTGCACAAAATTAGGTGTGGTAGGATACCATGGTGGAAGATTGTAACTCCATCATGATCAACAATGTATAGGAGGTCATGCCTAGACCAATGGACAAAGTAGTGATCAGCTCGAAATGGATCTACAAGATTAAATATGTTGCAAATGGCAGTGTGGAGAAGTATAAGGCAAGATTCATGGCCAAGGGGTATGCACAAAAGGAAGGCATTGACTATGAGGAGACATTCGCACCAGTGGCCAGAAATACCTCTATTCAAGCAGTGATATCTCTAGCAATGTAGATGGGATGACAGATTCACTAGATGGACGTCAAGACAACATTCTTGAACAGGGTGATAGAGAAGGAGGTGTATATCGAATAGCGAGAGGGTTTTGAGATGCGTGAGAGAGACACACACATGTGCAGGCTGAAGAGAGCGCTATACAAACTCAAACAAGCTCACAGAGCATGGTATGGTCAAACAGACAACTACTTGCAACAGATGGGCTTCATGAAAAGCGAAGCAAATTCCAACCTCTAATATCTAATGGTAGGGGGTGAGCCACTCATTCTAGTTTTGTATGTGGATGATCTCTTCTTGACAAGGTCATCAAGGCTCATAGAGCACTGCAAGAGGGACTTGGCAGCAGAATTTGAGATGAAGTACTTGGGACTGATGCATTACTTACTTCCTAGGATTGGAGGTCTGGCAAACGAACGGGGAGCTCTTCCTTGGGTAAGGGAGATATGTTATAGAGTTCCTAAAGAGGTTCAGGATGCAGGACTATAGACCCATGTTCATGCCTATGATTAACAATTAGAGGAAGATTGATGCTTCAGAGGACGCAAATGTGGACCCAACCTTGTATAGGTAGCTCATCAGATCTCTTATGTATCTGGTCAACACAAGGCTAGACATTTGTTTCGTCGTCAACATTATCAGTCAGTTCATGGTGGAACCAAAGAGGGTGAATTGGACAACAACGAGACATGTTTTCAGGTACTTGTACGGCACAGTCAAGTATGGTTTGAGGTATGCTTGAGGTGATGGTGTCAGTTTATGTGGATACATAGATGCAAACTGGGCAGGCAATTCAATGGAGAGGAAAAGCACTTTAGGGTGTTGCTTCAGTATTGGATCAGGGGTTGTCTCTAGATGCAGTAGGAAGCAGAAGTCTATGGCAGTATGTTTTGCAGAGGCAAAATTAATGGCAGCTAGCATGGCCACATGCAAAGCTATTTGGATCGAAAGCTGCTAGTGGGTTTGTTTGGTCAACGGATGGATTCAATTAGTATCTACTATGATAATCAAAGTTGCATCAGGCTCTCTGAGAATCCAATGTTTCATGATAGGTTGAAGCATATCAACATAAGGTACCACTTCATCAGAGATTGTGTGCAGCGTGGGTCAGTTCAGCTATAGCATGTTCCCACAAATCAGCAGGTTGCAGATATACTCACAAAGGCCTTGGGTAAGGCAAAGTTTGTCTTCTTCAAGGATAAGATAGGAGTAGTGGAGAACAACTTCCTCACTAAAAGGGAGTGTTAATTTTTGGTAGTAGTGGACAGGTGTTCTAGTCTCTATGGTGTCTATGAAGCTAGGAAACACATTTTCTCTAATACCCAGAAAAGGTTTTATGAGAAAACACCTCAATTAGATTAATTGATAAAATTATTAAAATTTCCCTAAGTCTAACTTAGGAAAACTGGATTAAATCAAATTAATTGAGGAAAACCGATTTTTCTCTAGAGACTTCCGGAAAAGTCATTTGATGGAGTCAAGATGATCTTAGTTATCGATTATGATTAGATCATGGCCTTTGATTGCTCAACGAGAGCTTATAAGAGCAAGTCAATGGGGTTGGAGAGACACACTTGAGCAGTTCAACTTACCCAATTGCAGAGTTAGCAATGGTGCAATTGAAGCAGAGGGAGACACTAGACGCAAGGGTTTCAGCAAATATTTGGGAGAGGAATCCCAGAGGAGATTTCCATAGTGATTTCCAGTTTCCATAGGCAAGAAGAAGGTCGATTTTGTCTGCAGAAGAGCAGGTCGACGTAGCTAGTGCAATTAGCCAGTTAGCCAGTATGAGTTGCGGAGGAGAGCTCGATTCAGTGTGTTAGTGTCAGATCTATCACCCAGAGGCAGAGCGAGTGGGTCTAGCAAAGTGTTGGGGGCAGTTTTACTTGCATGGACATTTTCCCAGAGGCTGTGCAAATTTTCTAGTGCAAGCAGCTCGCATTTCCGGGTAGTAGTGCGAGTGTTAGGAGGAGGTGCAAGTTTGTTGGAGGAGGCCATTTTGATTTGCAGAGGATACTTTGTCACCAAACTATTTTTGCCAATGGAGATTATTATTTGTCGGAGCTTTACCATTATCAGGCAAGTAGATTGATGTACTCTTAAATTGTTGAAGAATTAATAACATAAACCATCATTTGTGGCACTAGTTTTCCCCACGTTGGGGCTTTTACATGGACTATTGTCCAAAAATCTTGGTGTTCAGATTTTTGTATGTGCATTATTTTCTCAATTCTTGAATTTTATTTGTGAAGATTGCAATAGTGAATTAATTATTATTTGTCCAATTAAAGGGGGGGTGGAGTGGGGGGGCATATATTCATATCCAATTGTAGAACTCAATCAACCTTTTAAACAGATTTGATATCTAGCATGTGCAAAGATTTATAAATTAAAAAATATGATTTTTTCAGAATAATTAATTAATTAAATTATTTAGTATCTACAAAATAAATATGGCATTGGTAAGCTTCCTATCTACATAATAAATATGTCGTGCTATAAGTATGTATTGAATTCAATGTTTCCTTTTTTCGACTCTTTTATGGGATTCATAAAATAATAAGAAGAAGTTGAAGTGTAATGAACACCTTTGAGACATGCAAAAATGGATATACAAAGAAGAAGAGGAAGCAAGTTTCCTTTGAACCATTCCAAAATTTTGATGAAGTTCGTTCCACCCTAGCTTAGGCATCGATGTTCTTTTCTCCCAATACACATTAAATTTTAGGAAGGCTGATACAAATGGTTACCAGAATGAAGAGATCCACATAACTCTTGAAGCATTGCTATCCCCAAAACTATGGCATTCTTAACCCTCTCAAACATTGAGCTCATATTACAAACCAAGGTGTCATCGAGCTGGTAATGCTTAGGGGATACCTTCCAACTAAGAAGAACATAATTTCCTTGAGCACTAGCAAGTGGCTTATCTAACGTAGGAAAGCACCCCTACCCCTAAAATGAGCATGACAAGGTTTACTAGTGATTAAAAGTGGTTAGAAAGAACTGGAAATTCCCATTTGGCTCATGAAATTTTCTAGGGTTTCCTCATTAGTCCATCAATATCTTCATATCCTAGGGCATTATAAAGGAGGAATTAGTTGACTTTTGGGAGAAAGGAGGGGAGCTTGTCTTGAAGTCAATCTTCAATGGTAGGGATGAGTTGGTCAAGATCTAGAAAGTGATAACCGCAAACAACAAAGAGATCAAAAAAGGTTAGAGGAACGACTTTGCTCCAATAAAAACATTAGGAAATGAAAAATATATTGATGTAGGAGCAATTATACCATGCTAGGTACAAAATCTTAATGATGGCTTAGGTGAAAAGACTCTTACTACAAACAAAGGGTCTAGTTGGCAGTTCACTACAGGGTCAAAGGACAATCCAACATAGGCAAGTTCAGTGACAAAGGGCTCAAGGAGGGAGTTCATTCAATCCGTTAGAGGGAGCAACAGTTCTAAATAGCGACTAAGTTTTGGAAAATTGACTAAGTTTCAGTAGAGGGTTAGGATCTCTCACACTTGCAAAAGTAGTAGGAGTATGCTTTGAAGGGAAGGAGAAAGATCATGTTGTAGCTTATGGGATCAAAAGAAGAAAAAGATGTACAAGATTACGTCCAAGCAGACTAAAGCTAGTACTTAGAGAGAATATAGGTATCAGGGACATCATGAACCTAATGGAAAAATCATTCATAGGGCAATTTGTGGGGAATCAATCATCAGGGGAAACCATGAGGAGATGACCAGAAACTTCCTAGAGAAGTTTGCTTGCATACCATAGTTTTAAAAACCGGAACCGGTGACCGAACCAATCCACCTAATAAATCGGGTTTCAAACCGGAACCAATCAAACCAGGACTGGTCAGGTCTAAATGAACCAATTTTTAAAAAATTACATTAAATATTTAATTTTTAATAGCAAAGTTTGCTCATTTATATACCATGTAAAGGTGAATATATCAAAATGGCACCGAATGCAATACATATCATCGAAAAAATACATAAGCAATGAGGCTCTAAATGGCCTATAAAGTCCAAAAACAATGTTACAAGATATGAGGTCATTGGCCTACTACAAGAATACAAGTCTAGACTCTAGAGTCTACACATGATCAATCATCAAATTCATCATCACTACTAGACACATGATCATCATCATCAGCAGGAGCTACATAGACATCATCTGGTTCAGAGTCTGAGGATGCCTCAGCCTCATCTGCAACCTCAGTAGCACTGCCACCAATAAGAATAGAAGTGGACCTAATGGAAGCACGTGTTGGTCGAGTTGCACGACTAGTACCTTCCATTGGTTGTTTGCCTTTCCTTGATGCAGCTACTGATCCTAGTTCTGATGGCGCCACCAAATCTGCTTCATCCCCCACTAATGCCATGCCAATATCAAAATTAACATCAAACACAAGATCTTCAGTCTCCTCCACCCATTCTGATGTTGGATCAATATCGACCAAGTTTTGGAAAATTGACTAAGTCTTAGTCAAGGCTTAGGATCTCTCACAATTGCAAAAGTAGTAGGAGTACGCTTTGAAGGGAAAAAGAAAGATCATGTTGTAGCTCATGGGATCAAAAGAAGAAAAAGATGTACAAGATTACGTCCAGGCAGACTAAAGCTAGTACTTAGAGAGAATATAGGTACCAGGGACATCATGAACCTAATGGAAAAATCATTGATAGCGCAATTTGTGGGGAATCAATCATCAAGGGAAACCATGAGGAGATGACCAGAAACTTCCTAGAGAAGTTTTCTTACATGCCATAATTTTAAACACTAGAACCGGTGACCGGATTGGTCCACCTAATAAACCGGGTTTCAAACCGAAACAAGTCAAACGAGAACTGGTCAGGTCTAAATGAACCAGTTTTTTAAAAAATACATTAAATATTATTTTTTAATGAAAAAACACTATTTTTAGGATTTAAAACCATGATTCCAAGTCAATAGAGACAAAATATGCAAAGTTTGCTTATTTATATACCATGTAAAGGTGAATATATCAAAATGGCACCGAGTGCAATACATATCATTGACAAAATACATAAGCAATGAGGCTCTAAATGTTGAAGAATCTAGGGCAGTTGGAGTTGGTTAGATTCTTCTTAGCATGATAACTATTTGTGAGGTGTTTTCAATTTTTCTTCTTATACCAATCTTCACTTATTATTATTAGAGTGTCTCTTCTTTAGTTCATCAAATATCTACCAAAACAAAGAGACAATAACACAATATGTTGGCATCCTGCCAAGGCCAAAACCTCTCCCTCTTGGAGAGGAAAACCCGCTCAAAATTCTTCTTATAGAGATTTCATTTGACGGATACCAAGACCATGATTCTTGACCTACTGGGCCACTCCAAGACCAAGACACAAATCTTCTTTTGTGTCACTGCTGAGATCATCATCATCATTGTTGTACCATGACTACTTCTTCAGCTAGATCATTGTCGCACCATGCCTGCTCCTACACTGAGATCTTTCTTTCTGTCGTATCCATGCTACACCTTCGTTGAGACCTTGATGCACCAATGCTTTACCTTCACCGAGAACCTTATCTCAACAATGAGATCTTCATTTAGAGATATATATATATATATATATATATATATACAATTGTACTGAATCTTCATCTTCGTCAGTATCATGACTGTTGTCATAATCATAATGATGATTGTGTCTAGGATATATATATTGCACCGAGATCCTTCCTCTATTATGAATGTCGCGGTCATGATCACATCTTCTTCTACACTGTAACCTTCACAGAGATTGTAGCCATGTTCTTCTTGTACTGAGGTCCACTGCAATTATGTCAAGGCTATATCACAGTGACCCTTTAGCTAGACTGAAACTGCAGTGAAGTATGTGAGGAGATCATTGAGCTTATCACCAAAATTTTATTCCTTCTTGTACCCATCCGAGATTGCAGACTTGTCCGAAAATTTGAGCTTTTGTGGTGACCCTAGTTGGGTTCGTCTCCATAAATTAGCCGACATGTCATCTTGAATTGTTGTGTCTCCACATATGAACCGACGTGTCATTAAACATATTCTTTGAGGCCAACATGACTGCCTTCTTTTAGCGTTTTGCTTCCAGACTTCTTTGAGCTTGTCTTGGAGGATTGCGCTTGTCCTGGAGGGCCTTTTAGACTAGTATATATTTACACATAGGCTCAAGAAGAGCTTCTTATACATGACTTTGACTCTTTGACTTTCCTAGACCTATAAAATGAGCAAGAAACTCATTCTTATTATTTACAAAAATAATATTTATTTTTCTTGACAAGTACAAAGATCAAAATTACATTTGTAAATACCGAACCTAGTTACATTTTCTTCAACAATCCCTCTTAACTAGGGAGGTATTTATAATGATACTTGGTCATTCTCAATCTGAAGAATTTCTCATAAGAAGAAAAGGATTGGTAACCCATCTGTTGTAGCATCATAGTAACCAACATTGTTTACAGCAAGGCTTTGACTAACAGCTCTATCTCTTATAAGATCAGAGCACAATGTTGGCGAGACCAATGATTTATAGACACCTTTATCATTGTCTCTTTAGGTACATACCCACCCGGGTGTTCACTGAGTATAACATTCTAGGACTATTCTTATCTTGGGTTCCCAACCCTCAAAGAATATCAATCCTCTTGCCTACTCTTATCTTGGATGCCCTACACATCCTCAAAGAGCATCGGATGCCAGACGATTACCTAATCCTCCATTCTTTCTTCCCGGGTGAAGACAAGAATGTTGTGTCTACATTTCCATTTATGGCCTTCACCTAGACTTACAATTGTTAGTCCTAGTCTAGTGCATGACACATGAAATAGAAGAATACAATTGTCACTCCTTTTTAATCAGGGGTGATTTAATGCAAGCTCCCTCTTGATCAGGGACCTGTCAGAGCTCCCTCTTAGCTAGGGACTCTTCTATACATTAGCGACTTCTTCTTCGTGGGTCCTTTAGTTGCTTGATCAACTTCTCTTCTTGATGTCATGAAATTAGTTGAGCTTCTTTCTTGTAAGGCAACAGCCATCAATCACTTTCCTCCTCAGTTTGGCATGTCATTCCTTTCTTCATGGAAGGTGGCTTTTTTCATATCTTGAACCTTCGTAATATGACTACTTCTTTCTCATCATGCTTCTTCCATTCATCACATGAATGCTAGTTGTACTTGTAAGTAGCCCTACATGAACTTATCTAGATATTATTCAAAAAAATCAAAATATATCATTAAATCAAATCATACCTTACTAGGTGGCTCTTCATCATGACATCTTTCTGTAGGTATCAGCATCTTGCATTCATGTTGACACATCTCCCAAAGATATCCATTGTCAAGGGTCTACATATTTTCCATCAAAGTCTCCATATCTTTCTAGGAGATTTTCTAGTCAAGTCTTCTTGATCTTTTGTATGTTGATTGCCTTCATCAGGGTTGCATATCTCACGATCTCTTCCTTCCTTAGGTGCCTTTTAATCAGAGTTTCTTAGTTGTGATTAGGCACCTCATACTTCATATGAGGACATATTATGTTGATTTCATCTAGTGTGTCTGATGTGTTCTTGCATTCTTTCAAAGGAGATCATTTTTCTCTTGATCATGTTTCTCAAGATAGAAGTGATGATCTATGTTCCCTACAACCATATGACATGTCATTATAATACTAAACACAAGCATACATACCTTATTTTTACCTTCAGGTCATCGAGGCTTCTTCCAGCAGCTTCCTTGATTGAAGAGATCTTCAATCCCTTGATCTGCTTCATGTCATCATATCATCATTTCATGGATTTCATAAGTTGGAGTTCTTGTTGAAACACTTGCTTCCTTTCTAGATTAGTGAACCCTACGATGAGGATTCCATCAGAGAATTTTGAGGGTTTTGTATATCTTCAACTGGTAGACGTTTCCCTTTTGACGTATGATGAGCCTTGTCCTAGATGACTTCTTCTTTTTCTTCAATGTCCACTGAGGTTCTTAAGAGCTATATCCTTCATGTTTTGTCTATCATGGATTTTGTCCATCATGATTCCCATGGAGATGTCATGAGTTCTTGTTTCTAATGCTTCCATCATGCCACGATGCATCTTATCGTCATTGTCATATCTTATAGCAGAAGCTTATGATAGGACACTTTTGTGAGGGATACCATCTTCCTTATGAGAGATTTGTTACTCCCTCTTTCCATGGCCCTTTCCTTCAACTTCCTCCATCTGTCCGGTGATATGAGCTTCCATCATTTTAGCTATACCTATTCTGCCTTGATTGAGGACCAAACTTCCCTTTTCTTTCTGCACATGATTTAGTTCTTTACCCATTCAATACTTTTGTCATCAACTTGTCTTTCTCTATTTATCATAGAGATCATAAGTTGTCGAATGAGGTAACCTTCTTATCCCATGGATATTTGTTACCTTGATTATCTATTATGGTTATCTTCCTTTCTAGGTCTTTGTTGACAGTGCTAGACCCGCCAACATGTCAGGGGATCTCCCCAGTAAGAAGTCCCAATTAGACCTCAGACCGTTTGGTGTAGGAGTCTCAGCAGTGGGTCGTACAGTAATGCCTTGATCGTGGTTCCGCATAGAGGCAAGTAATGTCCCTGTTGGTAGCAAGGGTGTGACATATGCAGTAATTCAAGGAAGGTGCATGAGCGGTTCTAACACACGGAGGGTGAGGTGAGTGCACCCCTTGGAAACCTGTGATAGCACGGAGTTAAGAAAGGAACACATGAGCAAAGATGCATCACAACATGGAAGGCAAGTAAGATGTCCCTGTTGGTAGCAAGGGTGTGACATATGCAGCAAGAAAAGAAAGGTGCATGAGCGGTTCTAACACACGGAGGGTGAGGTGAGTGCGCCCCTTGGAAACCTATGATAGCATGGAGTTAAAAAGGGAACACATGAGCAAATATGCATCACAACATGGAAGGCAAGTAAACTAGCGATCCAAAGTGATGGTTAAACCAATAACACATTTCAAAAAGATTCATACATACATATAGAGAAATAGCTACACATGCATGCATAAGCAAATAGATACATATATCATTTAGAGGACTCAAGATAGCTGAAATACAATACAACATATGCATGAAATGTGCTGGCTCTATTATATTAAGAAGTGTAAGTTCCAATCATACAATACATCCATGTCCAACCACTAGTTCCGATAGCAGAACGTTACAACCACAACCGCTTACTCCAAAGAGATATACTAGCTCTGCGTAGTGGAGAAGCCAAGGCTCGTTACAATATTGTCCAAGCTTTCTCTAAGATAGTCCTATCGAACGCATGGCTAACCAAAAGCCTTTACAATGAGTTATAATGGACTATTTCTAGCAAAGGGTGGGGTGGCCCTTCACATTCCCCTTTGTGACAGTTCATCTACCCTCATGACTCTTCATCTACTCTATGACTGTTACATCCAACTATCGACACTTGAACTTACACTTGACAAGACGTTACATTACAATGCACATGTACCCATGTGAGACAAAATGGTTTGAGCAAGCCATGCAAGACATCACTATTACTCGGACAACTGTTGGAAGACCAGCTCTTCGACATCCTCACGATGGTCAACAATAGTGAACTGATGCCAAGATCGATAGTCTGCGATGGTATCTGTGTACTCTAAGGTGACATCTTTCTGGAAACGAACTCTTGCCTCCATAGTATTCGGGTACAATACTCGCCACTCGAGCTCTTCTGTCCAACTCCTCTGATAGCATGCGCATCATTGTCTTGAGTGCAGCGAGACCAACAACATACTTATACATGATGTCTGCACTGATTGACAAATCTGGGTTGGTGGCTATGCACATCAACTCCTCAAAGTACGAGTTAAGCTCTAGTCGAACTTGTGCCTTTGTCTTCGCCTGGATGAGTGTCCCAATAGATGGTATCGCATGTGCGCGCACAACATCCATACTCTTGAATACACATGCATAGCCACCATCCCAGACTTAACTCGTCAAAGTGCGAGTCAAGCTCTAGTCAGACCTATGCCTTTGTCTTGACCTGGGTGAGTGTCCCAATAGATGGGATCGCATGTGCGCACACAACAACATCCATACTCTTGAATACACGTGCATGGGAAGCCTGTAGACTAGTGATGAGCTGCGGGAGCTCTTCATAGTTTCGGATTTGACTCTCAATGCATACCTTCAGCTCGACCGCTCTGGGCCTCATCATCTTAAGCAAGTGTAACAGGGCTCCCTTGTATCTCATCATCCATGTTTACATGTAATCAACAACAGCATGCACGTTCGACAAGATACGTGCTCTCCTAGCACATCGTTGCTGCCAACTATTGAGATGGACGACTGCCTTATGCACGATACCAAACTTGGAATACAACGCCCACATGACTGTCAAGGGACAATACTTCATCCAATATTGCCTTCTTCAATTCTGCTCGGGCAGATGCTGTAACCAATTCTTGTTCCTGCTTGGCCGTCTGTGGCTCCTTAGCCATGCACTCGTTCTTAGCTATCAGGAAACGAACACTCAAGCTATAGTGGCTTTGGAATATGCTCTAGTAGCATCGACCAATGTTGTTGGATGTTTGCGCACGTTAGACACGATCACTTGTTCCACAAACTGCACAGGAGATGTATGATCCTCCGGAGTCGACACTCTACGAGATTGCACAACTCTATGTTGAGACTCATCAAATGAGATGTTGTGCATCTCTCCTTCCGGTTGATCTCCAAGGATCTCAATGTCTCCTTGGTCGCTTGGGACTTGCTCCTCTTCTGGGTGCGGTGAAGTTGGTGGATTGACCTCTTAATGGTGAGGCATGAGGTCAATATCTTGCTCTAACTCCTGTTGCTCCATATCTGTATCCATCTATTCAAGTGCTTGCTCTCTCTCTTAAGCAAAGTCCTACTCCTGCGATGGTTCACCCTGTCTGCCTGATGTCAGCTGTTCTAATGAGTCTACTACATGTACGGGCACAGTTTCATCTGTTTGTACAAGTTGTGCACCTTGTTGTACCTGTTCCTGCTACACTTCCTTCTCCTGTATGCGCAGCTCCTATTCCTTCCAGAGTTGCTCCTTCAACTCATGCAAATCCTTCTCTGTTTCCTCCATTCTCCATTTCTCTCTCTGCCTTTACACGTTTCTCTTGTCGTGTTGTTGCCTCTTTGCCTCTATGGCCAAAGTTGCTTTCTACACAAGTAGGTCTGCTCGAAACTTGCAGTTTTGCTCTTCCTCCATGTTGTCGACAATCTTCCTCTTGCCCTTGTCGCGCACTGGTATGTTTACCTCTGCTACTGCTGCTTTTGGTGCTCTCTGGGATGCTGCTTCTCTATCCATTCAATAGCGAGGCCGACCGGTTCATTGAGCCTTAGAGGAGTTGTAACAATATCTCCATGGGTCTTCCTCCGCCCAATGACATGCCCTGTGGATCCAACTAAACTGTACTCTCGTGCAATGGTCTTTCACAAGACAATGTGGGTCATGGGCGTCGAATGGATATTTCTTCATCTATTCTGCTTCGACATCCGCATGCTTGAAAGTCCATATCTCATAAAACTCGAACTGCAACGGAAGAGCGAGCCAACGTGCCTTCTTCCGATGCAACCTAGCTGATAACCCTGCCGAGATGTGATATGCTACTTCCTGCATGACAAGTTTGTCCAAGGCAAACCTCAGTAGAACATGCGGAGGCTTCTCCGTGCTGTACATCCATATGAAGGTGCCGAACGGTGAGGCATACCAATCAGCTATGTCGATCAGTGCCTCCATTGGTGCCTTCGACATGCAAGGTGGATCCTGTTTGAATATCATCTTGTAAACCGGGGTGACAAAACAATCGGACAATTGTGTGATAACTCCTTTGACACTGCATTCGGACAACATCTTACAATAAGTGTTCACAGAGGTCTTTGTCGATGTCCTTGCCCCTTTCAAGCCCGGGAACTCCTGACGAGCACAAATTGCATCCAAGATGTAGGCAGACATGTAGATTCCTACTTGCATACCTTTGGGCGGTTGTCGAACCCTTGTTACCTGTTCCTTCCGCTGATGAGCCAACATGTCAGACCAATTGCATGCTTTGCCTTCTTTGGCCAGTTGGTCCAACATGATCACCCAACTCTGTGGGAGGGTTTCCATGCTTTCTTGGCCACACAGACAACATGCGAAGATGACCAAGTATTGATACGCCTTCCGCAGTATCTTTGTCTTGTAGACCTGGTTGAGTGTCATCTTGAATTTAGTTGGCTCCTACACCTATTTCTTCAAGATATCTCTGGAATTGGCATTGTTGTTGGGTATGCTAAAGGGTGTCTCCATGGTGATCACGGACCTCGACAACTAATACATCTCATAATAATCCTGTGCCTTGAAGGTAGCAATCTTCGTCCCACTGACACTGCTCAATGTCATCGTCTCGGGATCAGTGTGCGAGACGATCCAATGTATCATGTCCGCACATGGGAGCACAGGATCCCTGCATGCAATCCGGTATAAGCTGGACTTGTGGATGTTCACATAGACTTGGCAATCTTCGAGGTCTTCCCCAAATGTGCCTGCAAATGCATCATTGACCTCTTGCAATTTCAGCTTGATGTCCTTGTCTACAATCAACTTGGTATCTTCATAGATCGGCCGACTTGTAGACACTCGCTCAACTGTTGCTCCAGTTGCACTTCCATTAGTGTCCTTTGATCCTGCTCTCATGGAGGCCATTGATCTTGAACTGCTAAGAGGCGAACGGACACCTGCTAGATCTGGAGACAAAGCGACATACATGGCAAGAAATCTATCAACTAAAACCAAAGCAAACTGAGGAATGACATGCAACATACCTGAGGATTGATTGGCAAGGATTGTGCAATTTTTCCTGGGAGGCTGGAAGACTAGTTGTCAGAACTGCGCAAAACG
Source organism: Pinus taeda (assembly GCA_000404065.3). NCBI lineage: Eukaryota > Viridiplantae > Streptophyta > Pinopsida > Pinales > Pinaceae > Pinus > Pinus taeda. The sequence goes on along the minus strand of APFE030429454.1, from coordinate 190,841 downwards.
TAGTCGGGTTGTCTAGGCTATCTCGGGAGGTTGGCTGGCTGCTGGAATTGCGCAATGCGCAATCTAGGCTGCCCTGCTGGCTGCTGGAACCGCGCAATGTGCAACCTCAGCTGGTAACGGTTGCAGGCCCAATGACTACATTGCGCAATTTTCTGGGCCAACAGTCACTGTCCCTCAGAATTGTGTAATGCAAGACTAGAAGACAGTCACTGGGCAAAAATGCGCATTTCCTAAGAGGAAGACAGAACCTTCCCTCTCAGGATTGCGCAATGTTGTCTTGGTGAGGAAGAGTCCGGGCCAAAGCTGCCCAGACCCGCCGAAGAGCAACTGAAATTAAATGTGAACATGAATGCATGGTGATACTAAGTGAAAGCAAGAGTGAATAATCGTGCATGCAAACAATGAATGAAAGATTCAGAAAATAGAACAACATGCATGTGAGTGAAATGAGTCGCCAAATCGACGATTGTTCATGCAAACTAGTTTCATGCATGCGACAGCGGTGAGATGCTAACGAAAACTGAAACGGCGCTAGTACAAGCTAGTATGCATGTAAACGACAGCAAGCATTCACAGAAATCAAGCAAACAGCACTCACACAAGCCAAAACACAAAAAGCGACAAAAATGCTGCAAAAGACAAGTTAAGACGACTTCCCTGTGAATAGTTGAGTTGGATGTGTCAAAGACTCCTGGATGTGTTGTGGGATGTCAGATCTCCAAGATCGATGTGAATAAGTGAGCTTTGAAGTGTCTAATAAATAAGTTTGAGGCTCATGACTCGCATGCCACAAATCTAGGAAAAAGCGACACTTGGAGGAAAGATTCTAAAACGATCTTTGCATGTAACCTCCAAATGCTAAAAATAGCTCCCTAAAATCTAGGGATGCTTTTTGCATGTTTCTTTTTGCTATTCCGAGAAAAAGAAACCCATGCATGTAAGTCAAGTTTTCCCAGTCCCGGGTAGAACCAGTCAACTCAATGGCACATGCAACAGCCTGCTTAGCTGAGGGGGAAAAATGCACATTTCTGGGAGGGAGTTGGGCTAGCTGCCCAGAAGGTTTGCGCAATTTCTAGGCTGAGCAGTTGACGGCTGCCCAGAAATGCGCAATTTTCTGGGCTGAGCAACGCTGCTGGGAGGAATTGTGCAATTTTCTCAGTGAAGCTTGACAGGCAGATTTGTGCAATTCTGGAGCCCAGCAGGCTGCCAAACAGAATTGCGCAATTTCTAGAGGGAAGGTTGGTTCCCCTCCAGAATTGCGCAATTTCTTGAAGGAGCTGCTTAGCCTGCAGCTGGACCAAGTCCAGAGAAACAGACTGTGAGACGGGTGCAATAAGTCATCATGCACAGGCTGGCAATCTGCTAGAAAATCATTGAAGCTTGTGTACTTGACAAAGCAAGACATACTGTTGATGAAGGTTGGTAGGGAGGCTCTAAAATGAAGCTAAGGCAAAATTTTGGACGATGGCTATAGCCGCTACAACAATCTTGTAGATGGAAGATATCCTACATTCTTTGATACCCTTTACTTTCACGTAGATCAAATTGCATTTTCAGAGGATGATTTTATCATCAATATCACTTTGATGTCTCCAATTTTGCTATGTGAGGGGATCTTTCATAAATATCCCTTTTTATAAGTTCAGAGGAGACCCTTTGATGACTTCAACTACTTAGAGGACTATCTCTATCCTCCTTCTTCATGCAAGGAATCTTGATGACCCATCCAATTCATAGATGTCCTTGCAATCATGAAGTCATTTTATCCAAACTTGAATATAGAATGAAAAGATACTTGTCATGTGAAGATGAAATCTTCACCTTGATGCTTTCTTAAATGAGATTCTTGCTTGAGTTGCCTAGTACAATTGAGTTCCAAGATTTTCTTGAGACTTCTTGCCTTGTTCAGCACCAAGCACTACTACTTTTATAATATGTTGAGATTACTTGATTCCTTGTGAGGGTATGAAATCGAAATCAAGAATTTGAGAATATTGTCATGATGCCCATCTGAGATGTGGCATTGTGTTCTCCTGCTATAGTGATATTGTTGTAATGTATGATGTGATTATATCTCCTTGTAACCTTCTTGTAGTGTTCCTTGCTGGAGTAGAATCTTGTAGATCCTTTCTTGAGTTGACTAGCATGAACAAAGATTTCCTTTGAGACCTTCAATACCAAGCACCGAAACTGCTTTAGGCTATAAGTTATTGAGATTTTTGTGGTATGACATAGGTTGTAATGACACCCATTCTTGAGGCTAGCACCGAGACTATGAGAGATAATGTGTTTTCCTTCTGTTGTAGATTACGATTGTTTCTTGGATTTTCGACTTTATCCAAGATGATGATTTTTCGACTTTGAGGTTCTTTGAGTTATCTTGATTTGTAGGCATCTTGATAAGGTTCTTAATGTTGTAGAATGCTTGTTGTAGACTTGATACTTCCATCTTGACAAAATGCTTTAACTTGCTTTGATGCCCTTCTTGCAAACTAATCCTTGTATGTCTCTTTTGTTTCCCTTCCTTTTGACTTCAGCACCTTAGCTTCGATACCATGTTGAAGAATCTAGGGCAGTTAGAGTTGATTGGATTCTTCTTAGCATGATAACTATTTGTGTCTTCTTTAGTTCATCAAATAGCTACCAAAACAAAGAGACAATAACACAAGATGTTGGCATCCTGCCAGGGCCAAAACCTCTCCCTCTTGGAGGAAAACTCGCACAAAATTCTTCTTAGAGAGATTTCAATTGACGAATACCAAGACCGTGATTCTTGACCTACTAGGCCACTCCAAGACCAAGACACCAATCCTCTTCTTTGTCACTGTTGAGATCATCATCATCATTTTTGTACCATGACTGCTTCTTCAACTAGATCATTGTTGCACCATGACTGCTCCTACATTGAGATCTTTCTTATTGTTGTATCCATGCTACACCTTCATTCAGACCTTGAGGCTTCAATGCTTACCTTCAACGAGAACCTTATCTCATCAATGAGATCTTCATATATATATATATATATATATATATATATATATATAGTTGTACTAAAATCTTCATCTTCATTAGTATCATGACTATTCTCATAATCATAATGATCACTGGGTCTAGGATATATATACTGCACCGAGATCCTTCCTCTATTATGAATGGGTCATGATCACATCTTCTTTTGCACTGTAACCTTCACCGAGATTGTAGCCCTGTTCTTCTTGTACCAAGGTCCACTACAATTATGATGAGGCTATATCACAGTGACCCTTTAGCTAGACCGAAACTACAGTGAAGTATGTGAGGAGATCACTGAGCTCATCACCGAAATTTTGTGCCTTCCTATACCCATCCGAGATTGTAGACTTGTCCAAAAATTTGAGCTACTATGGTGACCCTAGCTGGGTGTATATAGTTGTTGCGTCTCCATAAATAAGTCGACATGTCATCTTGAACTGTTGTGTCTCCACATATGAGCTGACATGTCATTAAATATATTCTTTGTGGCCGACATGACTGCCTTCTTTCAGCATTTTGCTTCCAAACTTCTTTGAGCTTGTCTTGGAGGATTGTGCTTGTCTTAGAGGGCCTTTTAGACTAGTATATATTTACACATATGCTCAGGAAGAGCTTCTTATACATGACTTTGACTCTTTGACTTTCCTAGACCTATGAAATGAGCAAGAAACTCATTCATATTATTTACAAAAATAATATTTCTTTTTCTTGACAAGTACAAAGATCAAAATTACATTTGTAAATATTGACCCTAGTTACATTTTCTTCAACACTAAATGGCCTATAAAATCCAAAAACAATGCTACAAGCTATGAGGCCATTGGCCTACTACAAGACTACACGTCTAAATTCTAGAGTCTACACATGATCAATCATCAAATTCATCACCACTACAAAACACATGATCATCATCATCAGCGAGAGCTACATAGACATCATCTGGTTCAAACTCTGAGGATGCCTCAGCCTCATTTGCAACTTCAATAGCACTGCCACCAATAATAATAGAAGTGGACCTAATGGAAGCACAAGTTGGTCGAGTTGCACGACTAGTGTCTTCCATTGGTTGTTTGTCTTTCCTTAATATGGCTACTGATCCTCATTTTGATGGCGCCACCAAATCTGCTTCATCCCCCACTAATGCCATGTCAATATCAAAATCAGCATCAAACACAGGATCTTCAATCTCCTCCACCCATTCTAATGTTGGATCAATATCGTCCAACACAATGGGATCTAGATCAGGTGTTTTGTTCATCACTTGGTTCTGCCTTAATCAAAGGTTGTATTGCATGAAGACAAGATCATTTAATCGTTTTTGTTCCAAACGGTTTCTCTTCTTCGTGTGTATGCACTCAAAAACAAACCAATTGCACTCACAACCTGAAGCACGGCAAGTTTGGCTAAGGACTCTAATTGCAAACTTTTGCAATTGAGGACGTTGGCCGCCAAATGACTCTCACCAATGTGCTGCAAAGAAAAAGACATTAATTAGTAACTTAGTTCATTTCATTACTTATTTACAAATTACAAATATTTATAGATAATTTGAATTGTAAATTTGTAAACAATTTAACTTGAAAAGAAAAACAAGTTGGAAATTGGAATTGCTTACCTGGTTGATCCACATCCCTTGCCATCTTTGCCAAGTTTTTGCCAAAGGTACCAGCTTCCATACTGAAAAGAGTAAGCTGTCTATGTATTTTCAACTAGTCTGCATGGATAGGGACCATGTGCTCCAAGCAATCAATCAATCCAGCTCTTACCTCCCCATCCTACAGATCTCCTAGCCGAGCTTTATAATGATACTTTGGGCTCAAAAAATACCCAACTGCATGTATAGGACGATGGAGTTGATTGCTCCATATTTTATCAATGATCTCCCATATAGGGCCATATTTAGCTAAGTTGTCCTTGTAAGCTGCTCGTATTTGCTTTTTTGCCTGATCCATAGCCTCATAAATTTAGCCCATGGCCAACTTTTCTCCATCCACCATCCTTAGCACCTTAACAAGGGGCTCGGTAATTTTCACAAGCTCTACAGGCCTTTTCCAAAAATAATTGTCAAACACTTTCTTTTTGGTGTCTTTGCCATCTTGTCTACGAGCCCACCGAGATTCAGTCCAATCATCAGAAGAAAACATTTTCTGCAAGTTTTTTTGTTGAGCATTGAGACATTGCAACGTCAGAAGTGAGTTGCAAATCTCATAATTGTAGGCCTAACAAGCTCTTAGCCACTAGTGTTTTTCCTCATTAGGCGTAATACCCATGAGTGGTTGTAAATGTATTTTGTAATGCACTTGGCATGCTCTACAGTGTTTTTTACCGACTCCACTTTGTCTATGTCCTCAAGCATGAGGTCTATGCAATGTGCAGCACATGGAGTCCAAAATATGGTCCTATAATTGGACTCAAGCACCTTTCCAACAAGAACATAGTTTGAGGCATTATCGGTGATGACTTGCACAACATTTTGCTCCCCCAGTTCCTGAATAATGTCATCCAAAAGCTCAAATAGAAGGGTTACATCCTTCACCTTATCAGATGCATCCACTGATCTCGAAAACATGGTTCCTTAAGGGCAAGAAATAAGGAAATTAATGATAGTGTGGTTCTTTCCATCGGTCCATCCATCTGACATGATGGAACAACCTGTTTTGAGCCATGAATCTCTATACTCAGCCAAATACTTATCAATGGAAAAAATCTCTTTTTGCAAAAGAGCTCCCCTCAAATCATGCATACTAGGGCCTTTAAAGCCCTTTCGTACAGCTATAACAGAGTCCCACATAGCTTGGTAATAAGGTAAGCGAGTAGCATTAAATGGGATATCTGCATCATACCACCATTTAGCAATGTATTGATAAGAAGTTTCTTTGCATTGTTTTTTTCAATGTTGATCCAAAGTGGGTTGACGACTTGGCTAGGAGGAAGTGGGATTAGAAGAGGTAATGTTGGCACTTGGCAGAGGATGAGAAATAACTTTGGATGTTTGTTCTCTTTGTTCCTTTTGATTGTTGGCCAAAAGGAGGAACATAGTGAAAGGGGTCATTGGTGGAAGGGATAGAAAAGGAGTCTTGAATCTCATAATCATCATACCCACTCTCTTTTATGGCTTCTAATAATTCCCTCTTCCTTGCAATGTCATCTTGGATGGCCTTATCCCTAGCCTTATTCTCCTCAAACTTTTCAAACTTGGAAAAGTATTCTACCCTAATAGGACCTAACACTTCATTTGGTGCTTCACATAGCTTTACTTGGCCTCTTATCCCAACCAAGTGCTGTTTCAATCTAAGAATACCCCCACCTCCAACAGGTTTATGGTAAAATTTGCATATCATTTTTCCATCAATCAAATCACAATGAGCCCATACACTGTCCTTGGCTTTTGGAGACATGTTGGCTTGAAATAATTAAAATTTGCAAAGAAATCTGCCATTTAAAAAAAAATTGCATCTAAGAAACATGGAAAACCAAAGCTAAATTTAGGAAAAAATGCACATGTAGCCTACAAAATCTGATAGCACAGAACTCAAGATTTGATAGCATAGATGATAGAACACGTAAAAAAATTTAATACATGGGCAGCAGTCAAATGAGGAATTTTTCAAGTGCAAAATCCTTACCTCAAAATGCAAACTAGCTTCCTTAGCCTCCTCTTGAAGATGCCAACTCCACTAACATCTCCAAACTATCTCCAAAATAGCTCCAACTCCAACTCCAAGCCTCCAAGATGACTACTCCAGCAAAAACTCAACACTCTCCAAGCTCCCAATCAAACTCACAAAAACTCCAAATGAGATGTGCGAGACAAATGAGAGGGACAAGCTCCTTTTAAAAGCTTGGAGAGGGTGTTTTTAGAGGGAAACAACCCTTATTTTCCCTCCAAAACTGTTAAAATTGGAAACTAGGGTGAAACTCCATGTGGGTCATCTTATTTAAGGCAGCTGATATTTTTCTTGGACTCCTCTCATCGAGAGGTGTAGGATTGATCTAAAGATCATCCAATTCTGATAAGTATTCATGGAGATATGAATTTATTTGTGTTATGGGACAATTCGTCAAGGTTGGCCAACAACTAAATTGCCCCCACTTGTGCTCCAAGTTTTGGTATAAATACAAGTGCCTTGCAAGTCATTTGTACACACAACTCTCTTGAGATTTCTTCTTCTCCACTTGTTTTGGGTTTTAGTGGAAAGAAGAATCTCTAAGGGAAAAACGCAGTCCTAGAAGATGATGGCCTAAACGCAATCCTAAAGGATGACGCCCTAGCCACAGAGGGTGGTCTAACCGCAGTCTAAGAGAGGAGATCTGGCCACAGTAAAGAGGCTCCTTCACAGCCTAAACCTACTCCTATACGTTGCCCTAATCTACCCTAATACGCTACCTAAAGGATGCCCTAATCCACTGTCATGAGGAGGCCTTAAATGTGCCCTAACTGCAGATCTAAGGAAGGGTTATAGCTGATGCAAAATGTGCCCTAGCTGTAAATGTGTTAGAAAACCTGCACAGATGAATGTAGCTAGTAAAGGTTGAACACAAAGCTTTGCAGAGCAAAAACACTAAAAGAAAGTCGAAAGAACAAAAAGAATTATTGATTCAGAAAATAGGTTACAATGCTCATGATATAGCGTTACTGGGTGAAGATCGCAGGGTAATGCACCATAGTGGTGATCAATGAAAGGACTCAACACCTACAGCAGGTTCTGGAGAGAACTAGCCAGTTGCGGAGTGAAAGGAATAGCAAATCAGGGAGTAAATCATGCAAAAAGGATCTTGCATGTAGTTCCATGCATGCATGGACAGTCAAAGGCGCCAATCTAGTGAAGATTCCAATGTTGAAGCCTTGCATGTCAGTGAATGCTCTATCTAAGTGTCCGCATGTGCCAGTAATGAAGGTCCTAGGTGTGTAGTACCTCCAACACCCCCCTTGAACACCACTATGGGGAAAAATAGAAAATGGACCCTGGCAACTAAGGCCAAAGGTCACCCAAAATACAGTGCAACTTGTACTAAAATTGAAGAAAGAGGGAAAACCTTGTGGGAAAAACCCCCCCTCAAAATACAATGTAATCAAAAGAAAAGAGCAAGAAAAGACAGTTGCTAAGCAATTGTGTCCTTCACTCCAAGACGATCGCGCAGAGTGTGAAACTTTTGCTCAGTGAATGTCTTGGTGAAGATGTCTGTAGTCTGTTCTGCTAAAGAACAGAACTGCAAATCAACGACCCGATCATGTACTAATTCTCTGATGTAATGCATATGGATCTCTATGTGCTTCATCCGCTGTTGTTGCACTGGATCCCTGCAAAATTTGAGAGTGCTCTAGTTGTCACACCAGATGACAGTGGGCTGGTGGAACTGGACGCCCAACTCAGTGAGGAAGTGATGTAGCCACAGAGCCTGAATAGTGATGTTGACTACTCCTATGTACTCGGCCTCAGCTGAAGAGAGAGCAATAGCAACGTGCTTCTTGCTCGACCAACAGATAGGACCAAACCCTAGACTGAGTGAATATCCGGAGGTGGACTTGCAATCAATGTTGTCGCCCACCCAATCAGAATCTGTGAAGCCAAGGAGATTCAATGTAGTGCTTGCTACATAGTGAATCCCAAAGGTGATGGTGCCTTACACATATCGGAGGATGCGCTTGGCAGCTTTCCAGTGTAGCTCATGTGGCTCCTGCATGTATCTGGAAACTGCTCCTATTGCATATGAGAGATCTGGTCTAGAGTGGGTGAGGTACAGTAAGCTCCCCACTAGCTGTTGGTAGAGAGTACTGTCAACTAATGGAGTGTCACCTCCATCCTCAAGGCGGACCCCAGACAAAAAAGGAGTCGGCGCTGGCTTACAGTCAGTCATGTGAAATCTCTCGAGGAGATCCCGTGCATACTTAGCCTGAGATAGTTTGATACCTATAGCATCCAGGCTGATCTCAAGACCAAGAAAGAAGTGTAATGGACCCATGTTCGTCATCAAGAACCTATCATGCAAGGTCCTCTGACTGCAACAATGGCTAAAGCCGAGCTGCCGGTGATCAGGAGATCATCCACATACAAAACTAAGATAAGAAGAGAATCATGTGTCCTGAGCATGTAAACATTCGGATCAGATTTACATCTTTCGAAGTTTTGTGATAAGAGAAAAGAATCCATCTTCGCATACCAAGCTCTCGAGGCCTGCTTAAGGCCGTAGAGAGACTTCTTCAGTCTGTAGACCAAAGAAGAATCCTGAATGAAACCATATGGTTACTCCATGTAGATCTCCTCAAATAGGTCTCCTTGAAGAAAGGCATTCTTCACATCCATCTGATGTACTTCCCACCCCTGGGCAACCACAATGGCAAGTGCAAGGCATATGGAATCCATCTTTGCTACTGGAGCAAAGGTCTCATCATAATCAATGCCATGCACTTGATGGAAGCCTTTGGCTACTAGCCTGGCTTTCTGTCTGGTGATTTGCCCATCTGCAGCACTCTTGGTCCTGTAGACCCATTTGCATTGGACAAGTTTTCTGCTTGAAGGAAGGGGGACCAGATACCAGGTCTGGTTCCCAAGGAGGGAGTTGTACTCCTCCTCCATGGTGGACTCCCAAGAGGGATGCCCAACAGCCTCAACATAAGACTGCGGATCAGAAGATTGAACCAAATGACAATGCCAGGATGGCGTTGGTTCAGTGGCAGTGATGGCAAGAGGAGGCTCAATAAACTCTGAGCTGGTCCTCCGCAGATCAAAATTATCCCCCACAAGACCATTTCTAGCAGCTAGGTGGTCTTGTGCATATATCTCACTCAAGCTCCTTGTTCTATGATTTGTGACAGGGGAAGTTGATTCACTACTGGAAGCCCAATCTGGGCTTGGATGTGGATCATCATATGCATGCACTGGATTTGTATCTGAAGACTCTGTCTCTGCATCTACATGCTCTACCTCGGCATCTGCATGCTCTGTATCTGCATCTGAGTGTACTGAGTCATCATCTCGGTCATGAGGTAGATAAAAGGTGTCTGCATGCGGTAATTGAGGTGCATGCGAGAGACTTTCCTCAAATTGGACACTTTGCTCAATGATGAGCTTGTCCGTAGAGGAAATCAGGAGTCAGTATCCCTTCACACCATTAGGGTATCCAACAAAGATGCACTCAATGCTCCTTGGATCAAGAACTTTCCTCTTTTTAGAGGGGATCTTGGCCCATGCTCGGGAGCCGAAAACACAGAAGTGGGTGACCTCCGATTTAGTGCCACTCCAAGCCTCAAAGGGGGTCTAATCATTGACAGATCTATGATGAGATCTGTTCTGGATGTAGTTAGCACAATTAAGTGCTTCAGCCCATAGCTTATGAGGTAGTGACTTAGCATGCAGCATGCAGGAAGCCATCTCTTTGAGAGATCGGTTCTTTCTCTCAGCGACTCCATTCTGTTGCAGAGTGTATGGAACAGTGTGCTGCAATTGTATGCCGGACTCAAGGCAAAGGTTCTGAAGTGCTATGTTAACATATTCCCCCTCATTGTCTGTACGGAGGGCTTTGATCTTTCTCTCTAACTGTGTCTCAACTAGTGCTTTGAAATCTTCAAAGTGCGCAAAAACTTCAGATTTGGCTCTGAGAAGATACACCCAAGTATACCGTGAGAAATCATCAATAAATGTAAGCACATACCTTGCTTTATTGAGGAAAGATGAGGAAAAGGCCCCATGAGATCACTATGGATCAGATCTAGAGGAGAGGATGCTTTGTGAGTCTTGCCAATGTCAAACTTTTCTCTAGGATGTTTGCCAAGGACACACCCTTCACAAACTCCTTTGGAGAAACTGATATTTGGGAAGCCTTCCACCATCTCATGCTTGCTTAGCTGCTGCATATACTTGTAATTAAGTGACCAAACCTCTCGTGCCAAAGCCTACTACTATCATCAGCATGTGTAAGCAATAAGGAGGATTCAAATTCAATAAATTCAGAAAATGTATATAGTCTAGCTCCATTGTTTACCTCACCGGTTGCAATTTTGGAGCTGCTATGTAGGTCATATATGTTCACTGCATCTGGAGTGAATTCCACTCTCTTTCCGGTGCCGAAATGAGTGATCTGATACACTGAAAGCAGGTTTACCAAAAGTTTTGGAACATGAAGCACATCTTCAAAGCTTCCGTGTAAAAGTTCTACTCTACCTTTTCCGATGACCTCAATAGGTGAGTCATCTCCCATGAGGATGGGAGATCCTTTGCATGCATCCAAAGAGGAATAGACTTCCTTTGCAGCAGCCATATGATGTGATGCACCAGAATCTATAATCCATGCATCAGGGGAAGAGTTAATTGCAACTAAAGCATGAAAATTGTTACCTTTCCCATCTAGCGGATCCTCAGTTTTCTTCTTGGCGCCCTGAGGGATGTGGTCCCCAAGGTTGTGCTTCTGAAGGATTTATGCCATTTGGTCAATTTGTTTCTTCATGCAAGAGGATTCCAGATGGAATCCTCAGTGACAGTAGGTGCATTTATCTCCTTTGTTCCCTTTCTCATTTTTGGAGCCGGAGGAGTCATTGAAGGGCTTCGTGTACCCTTCCTTCTTTGGATGGCAATGCGTTTTTCCCTTGTCTTTTTGCCACTGATTTTTCTGATTTGAATTAGATCTGTGATTTTTATTGTGGCTGCCATCATGCACAGCGAGTGCATGCACTTTTGGAGGTTTGATTTTCCCCATGCCAATGAGTTTATCTTGCTCAAAAGTGAGGGACTCTGTGAACTCTTTGAGAGAAGGCATAGTGTAGGATTTACCTGTTGTGAACCATACTGAATGAAATGTAGACACAAAGACGGAGTATTCTGGTCTGAGCTTTGACATAATAGAGAGAACTTGGTGACTCTCCTCCTTGGATTTGTCAATTCCACAACCCTTGAGTTGTAGCAATAGATCATTATATTTGGTGAAGAAGTCTTGAATTCTGTCATAGTTCTGTGGATCCAATGAGAGCAACTCCACTTCGAGCAGATGTCTTTTCATCTCATCCTGTTTCCCATAGAGTTCTTCAACCTTTTTCCAAATCTCATTGGGAGTACTGCAGGCAGATAGATGAAACTACAACTCTAGGGAGATGCACATGCATATGGATCCGTGGGCCTCATGCGGTTGAGGTACTTGGATTTCTCTATCACTGAAGTGGGTTCCACTTCTGCAGCCATGGTAATCCTATACAACCCTTTCTGACGAAGGTATCGAGCCATTTGGTCCTTCCATTCGTGATAGTTGTATGGTGTTAGGTTTCATGCTTTGGGAAACTCCTTTTTTTTGTCGATCTTCGATCTCCAAGTTATAATACCTGTAAAATAAAGTACTAATGCGCCTTTTATCTAGCAACCTGTGGGCTCTGATACCATGTAAATGTGTTAGAAAACCTGACAGATGAATCTAGCGAGTAAAGGTTGAACACAACTTTGCAGAGCAAAAACACTAAAAGAAAGTCGAAAGAACAAAAAGAATTATTGATTCAGAAAATAGGTTACAATGCTCACGATATAGCATTACTGGGTGAAGATCCCAAGGTAATGCGCCATAGTGGTGATCAATGAGAGGACTCGACACCTACAACAAGTTCTAGAGAGAACTAGCCAATTGCCGAGTGAAAGGAGGAGCAAATCAGGGAGTAAATCATGCAGAAAGGATCTTGCATGTAGTCCCATGCATGCATGGATAGCGAAAGGCGCCAATCTAGTGAAGATTCCAATGTTGAAGCCTTGCATGTCAGTAAATGCTCTAACTAAGTGTCTACATGTGCCAGTTATGAAGGTCTTAGGTGTGTAGTACCTCATAGCAAAAGAGACTTCTAACACAGACCTAAAATGCAGTCATCTTAGCTCGCTGTTAGGCCAAGTTTGAGGGCTAAGCGCATGATGATTGTGACATGTTTTGTGGACCAAATGTTGTTGTGCTAGGCCATAAGCCATAGCACCACAATTGGGCTTGCGTAGGGCAGCAAAGGGTTGTCATTGCCCTAAGGCAACAACACAGCTAGGAAGGGATTCTATTACGATATGCCACAGTCAATGTTTTTAAAACCGGAACCGGTGACCGGTCCAGTCCACCTAATGAACCGGTTTACCGACCGAAACCAGTCTAACCGGGACTAGTTTGGTCTAAACAAATTGGTTTTAGAAAAATACATTAAAGAATTAATTTTTAATGAAACAAACTATTTTTAAGATTTAAAACCATGATTCCAAGCCAATAGAGACAAAATATGCCAAGTTTTCTCATTTATATACCCTGTAAAGGTGAATATATCAAAATGGCAACAAGTACAATACACATCATCGACAAAATAGCAAAATACATGAGCAATGAGGCTCTAAATGGCCTATAAAGTCCAAAAACAATGTTGCAAGCTATAAGGCCATTGGCCTACTACAAGTCTACAATGTACACATGATCAATCATCAAGTTCATCACCACTAATAGCCACAGATCATCATCAGGAGCTACATAGACATCATCTGGTTCAGACTCTGAGGATGCCTCAGCCTGATCTGCAACCTCAGTATCAGTGCTACCAATAACAATAGAAGTGCACCTAATGGAAGCACGAGTTTGTCGACCTGCACGAATAGTGGCTTCCATTGGTTTTTTGCCTTTCCTTCATGTCGCTACTGATCTTGGTTCTGATGCCACCACATAATCTGCTTCATTCCCCACTAAAGCCATGTCGATATCAAAATCAACCTCAAACACGGGATCTTTAGTCTCCTCCACCCATTATGATGATGATCAATATCGTCCAACACAATGGGATCTAGATCAAGGGTTTTGCTCATCATTTGGTTCCTCCTCAGTGGAAGGTTGTATTGCACGAAAATAAGATCATTTAACCGTTTTTGTTCCAAACAGTTTCTCTTCTACGTGTGTATGCACTCAAAAACAGACCAATTGTGCTCAGAACCTGAAGCACTACAAGTTTGATTGAAGACTCTAATTGCAAACCTTTGCAATTGAGGACGGTGGCCACCAAATGACTCCCACCAATGTGCTGCAAAGAAAAAGACATCAATTAGTAACTTAGTTTATAATTTGAATTGTAAAGAACGTAAACAATTTTAACTTGAAAAGAAAAACAAATTGGAAATTGGAATTGCTTACCTGGTTGGTCCACATCTCTTGCCATCTTTGCCAAGTTTTTGCCAAAGGTACCACCTACCATAGTGAAAACAATAGGTTGCTTATGTATTTCCAACTAGTCTACATGGGTAGGGACTATGCGCTCCAAGCAATCAATCAATCCAGCTCTGACCTCCCCATCATGCAGATCTCCTAGCTGATTTTTATAATGATACTTTGGGTTCAAAAAATAGCCAGCTACATGTATAGGATGATGGAGTTGATTGTTCCATCTGTTATCAATGATCTCCCATATACGGCCATATTTAGCTAACCTATCCTTGTAAGCTGCCCGTATCTGCTCCTTTGCCTGATCCATAGCCTCATAAATGTAGCCCATGTTTTCCCCATCCCCCATCCTTAGCACCTTAACAAGGGGCTCGGTAATTTTCACAAGCTCTACAGACCTTTTCCAAAAATAATTGTCTAACACTTTCTTTTTGGTGTCTTTTCCATCTTGTCTACGAGCCCACTGAGATTCAGACCATTCTTCAGAAGAAAACATTTTCTGCAAGTTTTTATGTTGACCATTGAGACATTGCAACGTGAGGAAGTGAGTTGCAAATTTCATAATTGCAAGCCTAACAAGCTCTTTCCCCCAGTGTTTTTCCTCATTAGGCTCAATACCCATGAGTGGTTGTAAATGTATTTTGTAACGCACTTGGCATGCTCTACAGTGTTTTTTACCTACTCCACTTTGCCTATGTCCTCAAGCATGAGGTCTATGCAATGTGCAGCACATGGAGTCCAAAATATGGTCTTATATTTGGACTCAAGCATCTTTCCAGCAAGAACATAGTTTGAGGCATTATCGGTGATGACCTGCACAACATGTTGCTCGCCAACTTCCTGAATAATGTCATTCAAAAGCTCAAATAGAAGGGTTGCATCCTTCACCTTATCAAACGCATCAACTGATCTCAAAAACATGGTTCCTTGAGGGCAACAAACAAGGAAATTAATGATAGTGCGATTCTTTCCATCAGTCCATCCATCTGACATGACGGAACAACCTGTTTTAAGCCATGAATCTTTAAACTCAACCAAATAATCATCAATGGAAGATATATCTTTTTGCAAAAGAGCTCCCCTCAAGTCATGCATACTAGGGTCTTTGAAACCTTTTCCTGCAGCGATAACATAGTCCCACATAGCTTGGTAATAAGGTGAGCGAGCAGCATTAAATGAGATATCTGCATCATACCACCATCTAGCAATGTATTGATGAGAAGTTTCTTTGCATTGTTTTTTCCAATGTTGATCCAAAGTGGGTTGACGACTTGGGTGAGAGGAAGTGGGATTAGAAGATGGAATGTTGGCAAAAAATGAGAAAAAACTTTGGATGTTTGTTCTCTTTGTTCCTTTTGATGGTTGGCCACAAGAAGGATGAAGATAGTGAAAGGGGTCATTGGTGAAAGGGATAGAAGTTGAGTCTTGAATCTCAAAATCATCATACCCACTCTCTTTCATGGCTTCTAATAATTCCCTCTTCCTTGCAATGTCATCTTGGATGGCCTTCTCCCTAGCCTTATCCTCATAAAACTTTTCAAGCTTGGAAATGTATTTTGCCCTAAGAGGACCTAACACTGCATTTGGTGCATCACATGGCTTTACTTGGCCTCTTACCCCAGCCAAGTGTTGTTTCAATCTAAGAATCCCCCCACCTCCAATAGATTGATGGCATAATTTGCATATCATTTTTCCATCAATTACATCACAATGAGCCCATGCACTGTCCTTTCCTTTTGGAGCCATGTTTGCTTGAAATAATTACAATTTGCAAAGAAATCTGCCATTTAAAAAAAATTGCAGCTAAGCAACATGGAAAACCAAAGCTAAATTTAGGAAAACAAATGCACATGCAAGCTACAAAATTTGATAGCATAGAACTAGAGATTTGATAGCATAGATGACAGAAATGAGAAGTTTATAAATTTATAACACAAAAAAAATTTAATTCATGGACAGCAGTCAAATGAGGAATTTTCAAGTGAAAATCCTTACCTGGAAATGCAAACTAGCTTCCTTAGCCTCCTCTTGAAGATGCCAATTCCACTGACAGCTACAAACTATCTCCAAAATAGCTCCAACTCCAACTCCAAGATGACTACTCCAACAAAAACTCAACACTCTCCAAGCTCCCAAACAAACTCATAAACACTCCAAATCAGATGTGTGAGACAAATGAGAGGGAGAGGGCCTCTCAAAGGCTTGGAGAAGGTGTTTTTGGAGGGAAATCACCCTTAGTTTCCTCCAAAACCCCTAAACCTCATTGAGAAAGGCACTGAGTGGGGCCTCAGTGGGCATGGCCAGTAACCAGACGGTTTAGGACGGAACCGGCCGGTTTGCTACACACCGATCGGTTCCATCCTAAACTGGCCGATTAGGACCAGTTAGGGCCATTTTCTCGCCATCCAACCTCTTAAACCAGGTTTTTGCTCCGGTTCCAACCAGTGGGCCTGCTAACCAGCTAGTTAGACCGGTAACCGATTAGCTAGGCCAGTCTTTCAAACTATGGTCGCAGTCCTTCAAAGGTTGTTTGGAAGTCTGTTGGAGAATCGAAGGCTATAGCCATATGAAAGTTTGAGCAGCAAGTTTGATGTTGCTATGTGAGGATAGGTAGGACTGTCTTAACATGAACATTGTCAACCTAGTATTAGAATGACTTCCAGTGCAACATATAGAGAATCCTCTTAATAATGAACTATGTAGCAAATGATAAGATATGACAGTGTTGAAGCAGCATGGTGCGGAACACTACTACAGCATGACAGACATCATAAAGAAGTTTAGTGCAACATGTGTGCTGGGTAACAAAGTGCAACACTGTGATAAAAGGAGTGGCAACATGATGAAGGCAACATGGTGTTGTATGGAGCAACAATAGTACAGCATGGTAATGATGAACATATGGCAGCAGCAAGAAGGTCTTGTAGCAACAGGATGATGAGGTATTGCAGCATGCATTTGCGTACAGCATAGTGCACTAAGCAGCTCAGCGTAGTGTAGCAAGAAGAGATGCAGTACAGTGATGGGTACAATCATGATTGGTGAAGCATGATGAGATGTAGCATAGTGATGATGGGTGCAGCATGGTGCAGCACGGTGAGGTGCAGCTTGATGATGAAGTGCAGCACAATGATAGGTGAAGGAGTCACCTTGGAATCAGTTGAAGCAGCACGTCTTCAACTGATCTCATGTATCATCTTCTTAGAGATGATCTATGCTCTTATGTAGATAAGTCAATGTGTTGACTTCTGTTGTAAATGTACTATCTCTCTCTCTGCTGAACTATTAAAGAACATAAAGAAGAATTGATCAAGGGTTTCCCCACATTGGAGTTTGTCCCTGGCTAGCGCCACATCTTGTGTCCTCTTGTCTTGGCTTGTCTTCTGCGATTTATGTTTATGTTCTATCTACAATTTACTATTATGCTGATGTGATTGCTAATTTGGAAAATTACTGTGAAAATTGAAATAAATTGCCCTAAGCATAGAACATACCTAAAATTAACATGGTATCAAAGTTGAGGTGAAGAGAAAGCCCGAGCAAGAGTGAAAGAGAAATCACCGAAGACATTTGGGAAAGGACAAATGGATCAGTGAATTCCTCATCCCTCTTCAAATTCACCGAGGGTGAAATCGAAGCAGAGAATATTATCAGAATGGCGCAGCGGAAGTTTCTGATGGCCTACCTAAAGATCACTTCAATGGGAAGACCAGATCTAAGGGTGGAAGGAAAGGCAAATACCTTGGTTGCAATAAGTTCAGCCATTATGCGAAGGAGTGTCTGAATAGCAAGGACACATCACTTGATGATGATAACAATCATTCCAGAGACATCTTCAATGATCAGAGGAATGACAGGTAATGCAAGTCATCAAGGAAATGGATGACTCTTCAAGAAAAGCAAGGAACCCCAAGTATGAAGAATCAAATGTTGTTTCTGATAAGATAATGAAGTGTTATTTTGTATTGGCCCTCTCCTTTAAATTCTTTGGGAACCTAGCTTATTGATTGTAGTGCTTCAAGGCACTTCATCAGATAGAAGGGTGCTCTCTCTAATTTAATAGAGATGGAAACAATCGTGGGATTATACTTGGAGCCAATGCCACCTATCCCGGAAAGGGTGTAGGGAATGTTACCCCTCAATTGATTGGGGTAACTCGATGCATTTACAAGAATCTTTTTTGTGTACCTAATCGCTAGAAGAACCTGGTGTCCATTTCGAAAATGGAAGTCAAAGGTTTCATGGTGGCATTCATCGATGGAAAGGTACGTATTTGAAAATGGAATTTTCATAGATGCTTTTACTCATGGGTTCAAGGTTGGCAATTTGTATCAAGTTGTTGGATGGTCCATTGGGGACCATGTCAGTTGACACATCTCATCTATAGCACCGGAGGTCTACTTATTATGGGACCCTACCCGATGTGCGTCAGATGGTGACAAGGATGCCTAAATTCAAAAAGAGCATGAAGGTACATGTCTGAGATGTACTGAAGGAAAATCTTACAAGGGGACCATTCCCCTCATATAGCAAGTCCACAGGTTCAGAACAACCCGAGGGGTTTGAGATCCATGATCGAGAATCTCATGAATGCAAGTGGAAGAAAGCCCTCTATGGCTTGAAGCAAAACACCCCGGGCATAGTATGAGAGGATTGATAGTTGTCTGATGAAGCTGAGATTCACTAGGAGTGAAGCCGATCCAAACCATTGCTTGAAGGTTGTGGATGATAGACCTCTCATACCGGCAACTTCTGAGGACGACCTATTTCTGACAGGTGCAGAACCTCTCATTTGCAGAAGTAAGAGGGAGTTGGATTCCGGATGTGGAATGGTAAACTGCAAGCCTATGACTACCTTGAGGATCTTAATATTCAGAAGTTAAATGGTAGTGATGCTGGACCAGATTTGGGAAATGCCTCTGAGTTTCGTAAACTCATATGCCTATGAGCTCATATATGGTTGAGCCTCATTGGATTGGTGCCAAGAATCTTTTGTGATATCTTCAGGGCACAATCTCTCATGGATTGAGATACACTGTCGGAAATATGAAGTTGCATGACTGTTTGAATGCTAACTAGGCAGGCAGTGTGGAGGATCTCAAGAGCACTTCTGAGTGTTGATTCTCTTTGGGTTCTGTTCTTTATCCTGGATGAGCAGAAAGCAGAAGACGCTTGCTTTGAGCACCACTGAGACAGAATAGATAGCTACGAGTCTGATTTCGTGTGAAGCTGCCTGGTTGTGGAAGCTCCTCAGTGAGTTGTTTGTACACATGATGGATACCACCATGATCTTCTGTGTCAACCAAGGGGGGGATTCGATTGTTGAGGAACCCCGTATTCTATGACTGCTCCAGTATATAGTCATCAAATACTACCTTATCTGGGATATGGTACGTCAATGAGCGAGGAGGCTCTATCACATTAAGACTAATGTATAGGTCACAGACATTCTGTCAAAGCCCTGGGGAAAGGTCAAATTTGTGACTTTCCCGAACGACTTGGAGTCGTTGAGAGACCTTCTTATGAGGGTCATGCATGTTGCATGCATTGAGCTCTGGGAGCTCCGGGGGGCTTGGGGTACTACTGGAGCAACACGCGACCATAGGGCGACTCACCCTCCCCTAATGGTGCACTGTGTACAGGGTGAATGGCTCAGCCTTCCCCTCTGATACCCCGAGGCGACTTAGGGACAAGATGAATGGTTCTCCTGTTGAGGCATCCTACCCATGCAGTCTGGGACTCATGGGAAGTACCTCTCATCTGGCCGATGAGAAAAGAAATGGGGTTAGGGACCATAGTAGTACTATCGATGGACGCATCGTTGTATCTATCGTACTCCCTATGCTAGGATGACCTCCATTGATCTAGGATCACTGTAACTAATCTAGGATCAGTATAAGTGGTTTGAGACACTCTCTTGTGATATTGATATGGGATCAATAAAACTGACTTTGGGTCAGTAGAGAATGGTATGAGACATTTTCGATCAATTCTTCTTCTTCATGGTTCAGCGATGCAAAGCAGAGTTCAGCGGGGCAGACCAGAGCTCAACAGAGCAGAGCAGAGCAGTACAGGGCACTGATGGCAGAGATAGTACAGTCAAACAGATGGATCAACGAATGGAGCTCTCCCTAGTTGAGAGGGAGTGTTAAAATTGGCAACTAGGGCCAAACTCCATGTGGGTCATCTTATTTATGGCAGCTGATATTTTTCTTGGACTCCTCTCATCGAGAGGTGTAGGATTGATCTAAAGATCATCCGATTCTGATAAGTATTCATGGAGATATGAATTTATTTGTGTTATGGGACAATTCGTCAAGGTTGCCCAACAACTAAGCTGCCCCCACTTGTGCTCCACGTTTTGGTATAAATACAAGTGTCTTGCAAGTCATTTGTACACACAACTCTCTTGAGATTTCTTCTTCTCCACTTGTTTTGGATTTTAGTGGAAAGAAGAATCTCTAAGGGAAAAACGTAGTCCTAGAGGATGATGCCCTAGCCACAGAGGGTGGTCTAACCGCAATCCAAGAGAGGAGATCTGGCCACAGTAAAGAGGCTCTTTCACAGCCTAAACCTGCTCCTATACGCTGCCCTAATCTACCCTAATACATTGCCTAAAGGATGTGCTAATCCACTGTCATGAGGCCTTAAATGTGCCCTAACTGCAGATCTAAGGAAGGGTTACAGTTGATGCAAAATGTGCCCTAGCCGCAGGTATTATCAAGCAAAAGAGACTTCTAACGCAGATCTAAAACGCAATCATCTTAGCTAGCTGTTAGGCCGACTTTGAGGGCTAAACGCATGATGATTGTGACATGTTTTGAGGACCGAATGTTGTTGTGCTAGGCCGCAGCCGCAGGCCATAGCACCACAACTGGGCTTGCATAGGGCAGCAAAGGGTTGTCATATGCCCTAAGGTAGCAACACAGCTAGGGAGGGGTTCTATTAAGGTATGTCGCAGTCCTTCAAAGGTTGTTTGGAAGTCTGTTGGAGAATCGAAGCCTACAGCCATATGAAAGTTTGAGCAGCAAGTTTGATGTTGCTATGTGAGGATAGGTAGGACTGTCTTAACATGAAGCCTATCCACCTAGTATTATAGTGACTTCCAGTGCAGCATATAGAGGATCCTCTTAACAGTGAACTATGCAACAAATGATAAGATATGACAGTGTTGGAGCAGCATGGTGTGGAATGCTGCTACAACATGACAGACATCATAAAGAAGTGTAGTGCAACATGTTGTGTGTTTGGTAACAAAGTGCAGCACTGTGATAAAAGAAGTGACAGCGTGACGAAGGAAACATGGTGCAGTATGGAGCAGCAATAGTACAGCATGGTAATGATGAACATATGGCAGTAGCAAGAACATATGGCAGTGACAAGAAGGTATTGCAGCAACAGGATGATGAGGTATTGCAACATGCATTTGGGTATAGCATAGTGCAATGAAGAGCTCAACATAGTGCAGCAAGAGGAGATGCAGTACAGTGATGGGTATAGTCATGATTGGTGAAGCATGATGAGATGCAGCATAGTGATGATAGGTGCAGCATGGTGCAACACGGTGAGGTGCAGCACAATGATAGGTGAAGGAGTCACCTTGGAGAATCAGTTGAAGTAGCATGTCTTCAACTGATCTCATGTATCATCTTCTTAGAGATGATCTATGCTCTTATCTAGATAAGTCAAAGTGTTGAATTTTGTTGTAAATTGAAGCGAACAAAGTTCCTTCTACAGATTAATTACTCCAAAAGACTTGAAATATAAAGATATCCATGAGGATACAAATATTATATTAATTGAATGAATAAAAATGATTTTACAATGAGAATGAGAGGCTTGCTTATATACCAAGTATGTGTCTCTTCATGGAGAGTCATGTCTCTGACTCTTCAACCTAATTACTAATTAACTAATAATTATTTATGGTTATTATCATTTACATTATTTCCTATATATCTATTCATAACATTGCCTTCCTCAAAAAGCTTTGTCCTCAAAGCTTGTCAATGAGAAGGCTTGATTTCTTTTTCGGTTTCGACTATCTTTTCGTCTCAGAATAGTCATCTTTGTCGATACATGTTGATATGATCTTCTAAGTGACAAACAAAACTGTCACACTGAGAAGGGATCAGACCATCCCAGATTAATCTTCTGTGTAATATTCTGATCACTGGAATTTTGTAACAACTTATCATAGGACTAGATTGAGGTTACATTGCTATTCTCTAGAACAACAGTTTGTTGTTTCTGTTCTGAATGGTCCCGATACGTAGCATGGTTGAGTTGTCTACTCTCATGATTCAGATGCCGATAGGGAACTTTTTTGGTTTGACATACCCTTATTAAGTGTCTGGAAATTTTTTGATTTACTTCAGGTGACGACGTTGTTGAATTGGTTACAAAACCTTCACTTAGGATGTTTATCATCTGAACTGCAACATCTAAGTGTGTCTTTTCTTCAACTGACTTGTCTTCTTCTTGAGTGAATTGTTCTAACTTGTCTTTTAATGCTTTCTTATCATCCTTAAGTTTCTTAATTTGAGTGAGTAGACTTTGATTATGGTTTCTTGGACGTAAAAATTCTTTGATTTCTGAATTATCAACCTTATTTTCAATGTTTTGAATTTTAAGCTTTTCATTTTTTAGATCTTTGATTTGTTCTAATAAATTTTTATTAAAGTTCTTTAAACGCAAGGTTTCCTCTTCTTGTTCTAATAAGTGCTTCTTGAGTTCTTTCTTTATGACCTTAGTCTTCTTCACTTGTGCCAGTAGCTTTTCGACATGGTCCTTGAGACGAGAAATTTCTTCGTCTTTTCCATTATTTCTTTGTAATGCATATCCACAAGATTTTTATGTTCGTGTTCTAACGCTTTTTTGTTTTGCTGAAGTTCGGCAGTTTTGCTGAAGTTTGGCAATTTTGCCATTCTCTTGATCTTTTAGCTACACTTACTTAGTACACTGGCTTACATCATTTTGTGGGAGTGATGATGGACGTCCAACTTAAAATATGGATTCCATTTTCTTTCTCTCATTAAAATCAGCATGTTGTCACTCAAGTATTGTCATTAATTGTTCTATATCTCTTGCGAATTGTTTTTGTTCATTACTTAGAGATTCCATATTTTCTTTTTCTTTTTCTTCACTTCTTTTAACTTTTATGGCTTTTTTTTTCCAAGGGCCTAGTAGCAAAAATGGCAAAATGGAAAATCTCCAAGATATGTAACGAAATGCTTCGATTAAAATGACAACAAAGTTGACGAAAGATTGTTGGCCGAGGGCCTGGTGATCAGCCAACATGGCTCTGATACCAAATGAAGCGAACAAAGTTCCTTCTACAGATTAATTACTCCAAAAGACTTGGAATATAAAGATGTCCATGAGGATACAAATATTATATTAATTGTATGAATAAGAATGATTTTACAATGAGAACGAGAGGCTTGCTTATATACCAAGCAGGTGTCTCTTCATGGAGAGTCATGTCTCATTTAGACATGACTCTTCAACCTAATTACTAATTAACTAATAATTATTTATGGTTTTTATCTTTTACATTATTTCCTATATATTTATTCATAACATAGATGTACTCTCTCTCTCTCTCTGCGCTGAACTATTGAAGAACATATAAGAAGAATTGATCAAGGGTTTCCCCACATTGGGGTTTGTCCCTGGCTCGCGCCACATCTTGTGTCCTCTTGTCTTGGCTTGTCTTCTGCGATTTATGTTTATGTTATATTTGCAATTTACTATTATGTTGATGTGATTGCTAATCTGGAAAAGATATTGAGCTAACTGTGAAAATTGAAATAAATTGCTCTAGGCATAGAACATACCTAAAATTAACAAAAACACCCTATAAGCTTCCTAAATTGCATTGTGTGGGTCCTCCGCGGCCTTCGCAGCGAACCACCCTGTTTAGGACAGAACCGGCCGGTTGCGCGCTAAACCAGCCAGTTAGCACCGGTTTTTGTGGTTTTTGGGCAAAGGGAGGGGTCGAACCCGGTTTTTCTACCGGTTTGACCGGTTACCAGTTCAAACCCACTGGCTTTTAAAACACTGTTGCCTATATGACTAAATTTCATATCCTAGTTAAGGGTTGGTTAGTGTTTGAGTTTAAATCAGATGCTGATCTAGCGAATGTGATATCACGTCGGTGGTATCAGGGCCTCACCCTCTTTAACCTATGGAGACAGAAATTGAGCTTCAACCCTAGAAGAGAGTCATCACATTTGCAGCCGATCTTGGTTAATTAACAGTGTTGCCAGTGGAATTGTGGAATATAGAAGCTTTGACAATTCCTTCCCGTCAACTTAGGGGAAAGTTTTTCACCTTGCAAACCTAAATATTTGCATTCGTATGAAACACATGAATCTGAAAGTGCACAGACTAGTATATCAACTGAAGGGTAAAGCACAAGAAAGATAACTCTAATGATACTTGAACTTTTTATATGTTCCACCTTTCATGAGTATTTACTATTTACCTTCCTGGGAACCCATATCACACAAGAAGGATTCATAGTTGATAGAGAGCTTCCATTCTACTCACGTCTTCATACTTTCTCATAAAAAATGCAGATCCAGGAATTGCTGCATGCTTATATCATCCATAATCTGTGCTTGACATGGTCCATCAAACTCATCTAATCCATTCAATCAACCCAATGCTATCAGTAAAGTTAAGGACAGATGCCGGGGTTGATATTAATGAGTTATTGCTTTGAATTGCAGAAATTTTGAATCTCTTAATTTATAATGTGATCATCCTGCTGATGCCACTGTTATGCCCTCTTCATATGTCCATATTTCGGGACATTAAATGTAGTATTATATGTCAACAACAATGAACTCTAGACTTTAAAGTTCACAAGAATCAGAAAAACAGGAAGATGTGTTCTTGGCTACCAACTGGCACTATGCACAGGCTTAGGCAGACAAATCGTTAACTGCATGTTTTGCTTAGGATCAGCAATAATCCCCACAACAACACCATCCATCTTTCAAATGATGGAAACAATTCGCATCCTTCAAAATAAACTCTCGAGCCACAATCTTTGAGATGAACTTGGTGGTAGAGTGGCAGTCACTGCACACTGTAAGGTTCTTGACAACCCAGACAGGCGTCCCACATTTTGTGTTGATAAGTAACTGCAATGGCCAACTTTTTGTTATGGGGGTAGAGAATATAATCCTTGTGTTCTTTGTCCAAACATGGAGAACAAAGTTTATAACTGGCATGACCTGCATTTATTTGTGCAGAAAATATTTCTAGCTCCACGTAAATTTCCTGTGTCTATGGCTGTGTTCCATCTCTTACAGTGAAAGCATGAATCTCGTCCCTTACCTCTATCCAACTGCACCCTGGCACTTTTTTTATACTCCTGTCTTTCATCAATGCTCGCACCTTTTCTACATCATTCCACCGTCCAGCTAGTGCATACATATTTGAAAGAAGAACATAATGTGCAGAATTGTTAGGGTCTGACTCAAACAGGAGATCTGCTACGCGCTCTCCTAAGTCTATGTTGTAGTGGACTGCACAGGCACCAAGCAAAGACCTCCATACAGCGGCATTAGGTTTTAATGGCATTTTACTGATAAAGCCTTCAGCCTCATCTAAGAAACCAGCTCGGCCAAGAAGATCGACCATGCAGCAATAGTGCTCTATTAAAGGGTTGATTTCAT
The DNA here is from genome assembly GCA_000404065.3 of Pinus taeda. Classification (NCBI taxonomy): domain Eukaryota; kingdom Viridiplantae; phylum Streptophyta; class Pinopsida; order Pinales; family Pinaceae; genus Pinus; species Pinus taeda. The sequence continues at coordinate 164,991 of APFE030429454.1, read as the reverse complement.
AATGTCTACTCATGAGATCGAAGTATCGCCGACCATCGTCTAGTAAGCCTGCATGGCTGCATGCAAACAGAACAACAAGGAAGGTCACATGGTTTGGCTTCCAACCAGAATGTTGCATTTGTTCAAAGAGTTGGAGGGCCTCATCGCCACACCCATGCATGCCATATCCACCAATCATTGTGTTCCACGAGACCACAACTCTTTCAGGCATTTTATCAAAAACTTTGCGTGCAGTCTTAATGCTACTACATTTTGCATACATATCTATAAGGGAATTCCCCAGAGTAGTATCAGATTCAAATCCTTTTCTAATTATGTCTTCATGGACCTTCTTGCCATATTCCATAGCTGCCATGTTGGCACACGCTGAGATAACGCCCAGGTAGGTAACTGTGTTAGGCTTCATATTGGTTATTTGCATTTGTCCAAATAGATGCAAAGCCTCGTGAAAATTTCCATTCTGGATATATCCCGCAATCATAGCATTCCATGAGACAACGTCCCGTTCAGGCATTTCCTGAAAGAGAGACATGGCCTCGACAAACTGTCCATCCTGCGCACACTGTGCAAGCATTGCAGTCCACGACACTGCATTCCGTTCAGGCATCTTCTCAAAGAGATTCCAGGCCTCATCAGCATACCCATTTTGTGCATAAGCTGAAATCATTACATTCCAGGAAACCACATCTTTTTCGGGCATGTCTCCAAAGAGCTGCAAAGCCTCGTCAACCTGTCCATTCTGTGCATATCCAGTAATCATTGCATTCCAAGAAACCAGGTCTCTTTCAAACATATTTTCAAACACTGTCTGTGCATCTGCTATTCTGCCACATTTACCATACATGTCTATCAGTGCATTGTTCACAAAAATATCATACTGAAATCCATTCCTAATTATGTTTTCATGGATTTCCTTACCATATTCCATAGTTTCCAGACAGGCACATGCCAAAAGAGCACTAGAGAAGGTAAATTGATCTGGCCGTACGCCTGTTAGAATCATTTCATAAAACACCTTCAAGGCTTCCTGGCAACACCCATCTTTAGCATAAGCTACAATCATGGCAGTCCACGAAACCACATTCCGTTCCGGCATCCTCCGAAAGAGCTCCAACGCCTCAACAACATGTCCATTCTGCGCATATGCCCCCACCATCACATTCCAAGAAACAACATTTCGTTGAGGCAAATTCTCAAACACATCATGCGCATCCTCTAGACTCCCGCATTTGACATACATATCCACAAGCGCATTCCCTAAAATGACATTAGACTGAAACCCACTCCTGACAATCTCTGTATGGATCTCCTTGCCACCTTCCAGCTCTCCTAATGCACCAAACGCTGGAAGTACACTGGCAAAAGTAAACTCATTAGGCTGGACACCAGTTCCCTGCATCCCATAAAACAACCTCAAAGCCTCCTGGACATGTCCATGCCTGACACAAGCACCCACCATAGCAGTCCAAGAGACCACATCTCGTTCACGCATGTTGTCAAACACTTGGCGTGAATCCTCCAAACTCCCACATTTCGCATACATGTCTAAAAGCGCATTCCCAACAAATACATCACACCGAAACCCACTTCTAATTATCCCTCCATGAACCTGCATACCACACTCTACACCTTTGCAGGCTTGAAGGACACTTGCAAAAGTGAATTGATCCGGCTGAATGCCGCTTCGCCGCATATCACAGAAAGTTCCCAATGCCTCCTCTGCAGAACCATTCGTTGAATAAGCTGCAATCATGGCAGTCCATGAAACCACATTACGCTCCGTCATTTCCTCCAAAGCTCTATTACCGTCCACCAGACTGGCACACTTGGCGTACATTATCACAAGCTTCGTACCCAAATAAACCTCTGGTTCGAATCCCGTTTGGAGCATGTGGGCATGGACTAATTTGCCCTCTGCTAATGCTTTTCTATTCACGCAGCATTGTAAAATTGAAGAATAGGTGGAAGAGTTCTGTGAAAAGCCTTGCCGGTCCATTAGACGCAAGAACTGCAGCGCCTCTTTCAATCGGCCCTCCTTGCATAATGTTCTCAGCTCGCTGACAGAAGCAGTGTGGCCATTGAAATGTAGTTGGTGTGCAGGTGTGGCTATAAGCATGGGTGTAAAATTTGGTTTGAAGTTCCGAAGCGTCGAGTGCAGGAGGAGGATCGCATTCTTCTTTTGATTGTATAACGATGAAGCCATTGCCATTGCATATGAAGGTGATCATGTTTTTCGTCTTTCAGAACCCACAAACAATTGCAGACCACCGTCCAATTGCTTGACATTGCAATGGCATAGTTAGAGCTAGCCTGCCTATGTGGGTATGTTGAATGTTTACCTGTTATGTGGTGTATCTATCATTCTCTTTAACAGTGATCCCAAATCATCCAACTTTTTTTTGGACGCATTTATTGTGATTGATCATCCCACAACACATTGAATGCATTTATTGTTATGTGATTGTTCATGGTTTCCCTGTTTATGGTTCTGCCAAAAATAGGTCAAAGTTTTATGAGCATAAGCCGTGGATCTGAGAATTAGAATTTAAGACCATATGTTATAGGTGTGTTGTTATTATACAATACACTATTGTAAGTGGTAGATTTATTTTGCTGGATAAATTTTGAGTACTAGACATAGGTTTTTATCGATATTTATTCATTTGTTTTTTATGTGGAGTCTTTCAAATATATGGATGATTTATTCTACCTCATTTTGCTTATTATTTTGTTGGTGTTAATATATAGAATATCAAAGTATGATGCACAACATTTATTTTTTATTATTAATCTCATATTTGGGTAATCACTAATCTCAAATCATCTCACTTTTTTGGATGTATTTATTGTGATTGATCATCTCAAGACGCATGAGATGCATTTATCGTTATGTTATTTATCATTATACAATGGCAATTATATTATACATACTTGTTTTTCATTATACAATGGCAATTATATTATACATATTCGTCTTAATCGTTCATGTTGTTTATGGTTTTGTTAAAAATAGGTCAAGGTTTTATGAGCATAAGTAGCGGATTCTTGTTGTACTTTTAGCAAAAATATAAACAATCTAATTGTGATATGAGAATTAGCATTTAGGACAATTTGTATAATATATAGGTGTTGTCATTATTCAATTCACTATAATAAGTAGTAGATTTTGCAGGGTAAATCTTGAGTACGAGATATAGGTTTTCATCAATATTTATCCACGTGTTTTCTATGTGGAACCTTTCAAAAACATTAAGGGTTCACTTTGCCTATTATTTTGTTGGTGTTAATAACTTATTTGCAAACCATCTTTAAGTAACATAATCAAGCACAACTTCGATGTATCTATAGAACATCAAAGTATGATCCACAACATTTATTTTCTTTTGTTATTAGTCCCATATACAAGAAAGTAACTATTAATTTAAGGCACTAGAAAAATTGAAAGAAAAATTCAACAAAATTGTGTTTATTTATTTTTTAGAATGGGAAACTGTTGAAATTTGGTACCGGAGGACAGGTGGTTCCCTAAGGCTTTGATCTTTGGCCTAGGGAAAAGTATCCAAAAGAATTTAATTTTTCTCCTAAAGTAGCTTTATAATTTTTATAAAGTTAAATCTAATTTAAAAGTGACTTTAAGTGATAAAGTTACTAAAGTCTAATTTTAAAGTGACTTTAATAAAGTTAATGTAAAATTAGAAAGGAAAAAGTGACTTTGGAAATAAATGACTAAGTGGGTTTTTATTAAAGTGGGTGAATTAAAAAATAGAAAGTGAGATTTAAAAGTGCATTTAATCTCAGCCATTGATCTAAATCTATTTCAGCCATTGGATTTAGAGATCACCCAAAAGTCACTTTGGATCACCCAAAAGTCACTTGGAGTTGTATTAAAGGAGGAAAAGGAGGAAAAGATCATTCATTCTTTCATGAGCAGATTGGGAGAAGGAGAGCAAGAGAGCAAGGGAGATTTCTGGACAGTGAGCTGCGGAGTATCAGCAACGGAGTTTCAGCAGCAGAGTAATAACAACGAAGTTTCAGCAGGGCAGTTTTTCAGTAAGGCTGAGATAAGTTGTAAAAGTTTGCTTGCTAATTTTTGCTGAATATTTCTCTTACTGTAAAAAGACATTTTTCAGAAATAAAGAAGATCTCTCAAACTGGTTTTCCCCAAGAGTTGTAGGGGGTTTTTCCAAGGTTACGTTGACAAAAAATATCAGTGTTTTAATGTGTTTTAATGGTTGTTTATTATTGCCGATTTTTATTTCTGCAATTTCCAGCATTCTGTAAATTTTCCAGAATTTGTGTTTTCAGCAAATTTATTTTTTCCAGCTTGTTGAATGTATATTTATGGGAAAGGGCATTTAACTACATGGGAGAAATAAGGAGAAACTGAAAACCGGGGTGAGAAAACAAAATTTTTTACATAATGAGGAACTTACTTGTTTGGCCATGGTGATTGTTTGCTGGTGACAGTAGCTGATGACAGTTGTCGGGACAGCTGCTGACTCAAATTTGTTAAACTAACTGCAAGGTTGTTTAGTACTAAAACAAAAGACTAATACAACAAGGTTTTGCTTGTCTTTTATACATATAATATTCAAACAAGGGGAAAAACCTATAATTAATGTAACTAATTAATGGAGTGGCTGATGAGGTGACGGGGTACGGCGAATGAGGTGGACAGTGATGAATGAGGGTGGTGGATGACATGGAGGTGATGAGATGGAGTGGAGTGATGGGGGTGGCCTACCATGGGGGTAGGGAGTGTACGGGATGTTCATCGGGCTTGAACCCCCGCAGCAATCTCAGGCCGTAGATCTCGGTCAAACACCTTGACGTCATGGTCAACTGTGGGGGTTGAGCCTGAGTTATAACTCGTGCTCGTTGCTCCCCCGCAGAGCACTTTACCCGTTTCTCAAACCCATGCTTACTTAAAACTTGTGATATTGCTTGAACTTTAATATGGGTCAAAGCCCCACCTTACTTCGGATTTGAATGCCATCAAAAATAAATCATTGTTTTTGGACTTTCACGTTCTCTTTTGATTTTTTAGAACATAATATTTGAATTTTTTTTATATTTTTATTTTCTTTGATAATATTACAAATGAAATTTAAATGACAATGGATGCTACAACAATAGGTATGGTTTTCATAAGGAATCATGGTTGGAAATTATTCATGTGAGTACTATTTTGTGGACAATTAGGCGCTCGAAAAATTTGACCTAAAAAATGTCGATTTTTTGTGAAGGTACAAGGCCTTAAAATTGTGGAATTTCATATTGGAATTTTCTTGGGGAAAATGGTGTTTAGCATTAGTACATTACATTCATACAACCACATAGTATAGACCTATGTTATACTATGTTGCGTAGAAACTTACCCCTACCTAACCCGCACACCCCCACCTAAAAAAAACTCAGTACCTATCTTCTTTGGGGTTCCAAGGGCTTGCGAAATCTTGGGAAACATCCCCAAACTTTCAGGGACTTCAACTGGGATTCGAGGATTTCTTGGTTGTATACAAGACATTCCAAGCACATTTTAGGGACATTTTGGTTGGATTTCAGGGACATTTTGGGTCAATTTCAAGGATATCTTGGGCATGTATCTTCAGTTTTGACAATGGACACTGATGATTGGACAATATGATTGTTTTTCTATCCTTTTCTTTTAATATTGAACCTAAAGATGAATCATACAAGTTGCAACTCAAAACATGGGTTTTTGTTTGGGTTTTTGGTGATTTAACTATTGCATTTTCAACAATAACAATATAGCAAGGAAAGCCTCCATGTCAACAAACCAAGAAATGCAACAACTTAAATATTTTATCCTTGTGGTTTGGTTATTGCTCTTATTCTTCTCATTTTTTGGGTCATCTTATCCTTTACATATTGTATGTGAGTGTCCGTAAGTTATTCAAATTTGGTTCTTCCACCATCACAACGACAAGCATTGTGAAAACAATAAGAGAATAGTGACTTGGATTGTATACTAAATGTTTGAATAAATTCCTATCCAGACACCTTCTTGATCTAAAATATGAATCTAATCTCTTTATGGAATATATACACATATCTCTGAAAGTGTTTTGTAGTGGTTTTCAACATAGCTGTAAAAATTTGCAAAAACCTATTAATAAGGGAATGTCTTTTAACATAATCATCATAGACAAGAAATAAAAAAAGTTGTTATAGAGATAGTAATTTGTCTCATAAACCTTTTAGGGGACGTAATGCAAAAATGAAAATAGTTACACTTAAGTATCCTAATGCTACACTACATTTTTCTCATGTTAAGGTGTCAATAATGGAATGTCAATTGACCATTTTCTTAATTGCCCACACTTTTTCAACATTGGCAAGTGTAAGGGTTTCACATAATACTATATAGTATAGACTATATGCTTACAAGCAACTACAAATATTTATTATGAACTCAACTACACACACACTTAGTCATGCCTGACCAACCATCAATTGAAAAAAATGGGGATATGCTCTAGCCATAGAGGATTCGTCCCCCAAGCCCTATCGTTTCCCCAACTTGAAAACCAGTGCAGCAAGTGTAGAGATTAATACTTGCATGTAGGAGTTATCCCTTCAACCTTCAAGAGGTAGTTGAGGAGTCAAAAGAACAAGGGTGAGTAGGAGGTTTTCCTCCTTCCTCATTCTCATCCCTAAAGAAAGGAACCTTGTAAACTCCTCTAGATTTAGACCAATCTCTTTAAATAATGTGCCCTACAAAATACTTAGCAAAGTCACAGTATCAAGGATTAAAAAAATGTTATCAAAAATCTCACCTCATAGGAAAAGATTTTGTTCCAACAAGATTATCATCTCAGCTTGGTAATTGGGTAGAGGAAAAAAGTGAAAGGGTGATAATACTTGACATGGCCAATGCATTTGACAAGGTAAGCCATAATTTCCTCTTTAGGATTCTAGGAAAATTTGGGTTTTCAAAAAATACAAAACCAATGGATCAAGACATGTGTGAAGGCCATGGATTGTCTTGTTGGTCAAAGGTTAACCTACTACCTTCCTTGCAACTTGTAGAAGTTTGGGGCAAGGATGCTTATTGTCCTCGCACCTTTATATCCTCATGGTAGATAATCTAGTGAGGAGTCTAGAGAATGAGAAATACAAAAACCAATGGATCCTAGAGGAGCCTAGAGAATGAGAGACAAAACCAATGGATCAAGACATGTAGAAAGGCCATGGATTGCCTTATTGGTCAAAGGTTGACCCGCTGCCTTCCTTGCAACCTCTAGAGGTTTGAGGCAAGGATGCTTATTGACCTCACACCTTTATATCCTCATGGTAGATAATCTAGTGACGAGTCTATAGAATAAGAGATAGGGAGACATATTCATGGCATAAACATGGTTAGAGAAGTTAAGGCAATTAATCATTTGCAATCTGAAGATTGAATGTTGCTCCTCAAAAGGTCCTCATTCAATATCATAAGTGAATTAAAAAGATCATGAATACCTACCTTTTAGTGGCAAGGGAAGAGATAAGCAAGAAAAAATGAAAAATTTAAGGTCTGAACACTTCTCTTAACACATTTCATCGACAACACCTCAATTGGGATTTTCTTTGAATTCACGATGGACAACTTTCTAGTATTTGTGAATTCTCATCACCCTAAAATACCAAGGATAAGTGATTGGATGTGAATTCTAGACAAAATCAAGCAAAAGGTTTTGTCTTGGGGGATGATATGTCTAAAAGTCCAAGCAAGAATAGTCCTAATGAAAGTAGTCCTAAGCTCTCTCCCACTATACCTTTGCACTTTATTGGGTGTCCCTTTTAGTATCCTTAAGAAAATCAATAGGACGCTAAGGTCCTTTTAGTGGCAAGAAGGAAAAGAGTATTCCAAGAGTAAATTTTCTGTAATAAAATGGAACAAAATTTCTCATGGAAGACCAAAAGAAAGCTTGCAAATTAGGGATCCAAGTTCAGTGAACTAAGCACTTGGGATAAGATCCTCCAGACCTCGATTATAGGTCCAAAAGCTTGGTGGAAGGAGGTTTTGTCCATACTAGTTCTTTCGAGTAGAGAACAAGAGGAAAATTTTGAATGGATGCCTTTGCTCTTAGCCATATTGTCTTGAATTTTTGGTTTTTTATTACATGAAAAAAAAATCCATATGCTTTAGTGAATATATCAGGGCAAAGGACCACAATAACATAAATTGGGAAGATGGTTGTGAACTTAACCAATCTTGGCAACCTACTATCAATCACCTTTATAAGCACAAAGGGCCCTCATAGCTCTTAATTTAAAGCTCCGCAACTCCTCTTTTGTTTCCCTTAGGGCCCTCACTTTGGCTTACACTTCTTCCTTCCTTTCGTGGACTCTGGGTTTAAACAATCTTGGCAACCTACGATCAATCACCTTTGCAAGCACGAAGGGCCCTCGGTGCTCTTAATTTAAACCACCTCATCCACTCTTTTGTTTCCCTTAGGGTCCTCACTTTGGTTTACACTCATAACTCTTCCTTTTTGTGGACTCGAGATTTCTAGTCATCTTTGAGTACTAGTATTATTTTCTCCTCTTTGCTTCTTTCTTCCTCTTTTTTAGCTTTTTGTTTTTTATTAACCTCCATATTGGTGATCTAGACATCATCTCTCCACTTTCTTTCTAGGTTATTTTCCTCTTTTTACAATTTTTCCTCTATTCTTCCCTATCCTTCAATTAGCTTCTTATTTGAGTTTTATTTTCTAGTTCTTCTCCATAACTTCCCTTTCACCTTTCCCTACTATTCTCTTCTTTCCAAATCCTGTAATTATATTTCTCCCTTTCCTAATTTCGTTCGTGTTGGACATTAAACTTGCCCTTTTCCATCTCTTCTCATCTTTTTCCATGTTCAATTATTCAATTATTCTTTACCTTTCTGCTCTTACCTTTCTGCTCTTCACTTACTGTTTATAAATTTTTATTTGACTTATTACATTTTGATTTGTTTAATTTCCCTTTTTCCATTTCCATGTTCCTACTTGTTCCATCATGCAACTGATTTTAATATTTCTAACCAGCTCTTTTCTTAATGCCCTTCTAATTGTGAACTTGTTTTTTATTATTAAAAAATTCCAATCTTTCCATTTTAAACGCTCTTACCAATTTTCCTTTTCCATTTTTCAAAATTTAATCTTTTGAACCATTTTCTTTTCCTAAGTGTCCTCTATCCTTTTTTCTTTATTATTAATTGTCTTGTTTATAAAACAGAAATTCCTCATCTTTCCATTCGAAAAGTCTCCCTGTTTATCCTTTATATTTGAATCTCCTTCATTATTTGGAACATTGTCTTTACTCATCACCTTGACGAGGAGTAAAGTATCCACTCAAAACTCTTTGGCAGAAAAGTTCGCACACAGTAGAACCAAAATTTCAAGAAGACAGGAGGAGATGCTTAGACTCCCCACAACCTATACCCCAGGCTCAGCCATCTGGAAGCAGATCAAACAATCTATTCTATTCATTCAGATCTAAGATTTCCTAGCTGCCATCACAAGGTTCGTCGAACTTTATTCTTGAGACTCAAAATTTGGCGAATCTTGAAAAAAAATTGAGGTTTGGCAAACCTCATCGAACCTCATAGCCATTGACAAAGTCCATAGATCAAAACTCATAACTTCATGTCACAACTCAAGCTTGTAATTTATCCTTGCAGTTTCCATGCCCGTGATAACATTTTTTATGTTTACCAATGCTGATTTATTACTATTTTTTCCTATAATTCATTTTATATATATAGACAGACCTAATGGTGAACCTCATCAAAAAATTCAAACTCAAACTGAACCTAATCATTGTCGAACCCAAACTCAAACCCGAACCATGTGACATTAGCTGCCAAAAAATGAGAGATCAAATTCTTATGGGTAGAAGAATTTTGTAGGTGACTTAATCTACGGGACAACTACAACCAGCGCCTAATGGTGCTAAGAAGTAGAGTCCCATTTAGCCTCAAACCAGAGGAATAATTGGGATGGACCACCTTTTTGTTCCTAGCAGTGAAGGTTATTTTCTTGCTTCTGGCAGATCAGCTTCAAATTCTCCGACACCATAAAGTCTGGGATCATTAGGCGAAAAGGCTATCCCAAAGGTAAATACTTTCCCTTGGTTGCTTGCTCATCGAAAAAGCTTATGACTGCAAAAAAATTAAAGAAGAGGGGCATTCAAAGCCCCCCAATCTCTCCTCTCTGGACAAATGAGGAAGAAACTAGTAATCATGTCTTTTTCGAATGTGACTTCAATGAGCATATTGAAAGAACTTTGCAGTGAAGCAAATATCGAGATTTTTTTCCTGTGTACATTCTGAGATACTACTCTCAAATCATCACACTCCCGCTTCATGAGCAAAATTAAGAATTTCAGAACATAACTTTGGGAAGTTTGGCTGGCCAGAAATGGTTCCATTTTTTAAAGATAAAAAATAGCACTCCCCATAAACCAATGGCGAAGGCCATATCCCGGTTGAGAGAAACTATATTCAACAACTAAAAGGGTAAATAAACCGACAAACTAGGCCAAAAAGAGATCAAATCTGAAATCATTAAGACTCCAAGCTGTTTACAATCCCCGAACTCCCAGGAGCTCATCTCAATCAACAAATCAAACTAGAACAGCAATCCCCTGAGATCAACTCCTCAGAAAAGTGGATTAAACAAGAAGGAAGAATCATGTTCTTCTTTTTATGGAGTTTCGGAAAAAAAAAATAGGAAAGCCAGGTGCAGGTGGCAACATCTCCAACCCTGCAGCAGACTATATATGTAATAATGTTTCCTGAGGCCTGGGGACTGCCTCAAATAATTTTGCAGAGCCATTTTCACAGGACACCAAATCCTCCAAACGTTCTCCAGAGCTCCTTCAGCCTGCACTGGAGACACTCTATTGGTATTCTCTATCCTGCAGGAAGAGAGTATGCCGAAAAATAAACTCTCAAAAGGCTTAGTGATAGGCCCAAATCTATTCTTAGGGTAGGGAGATGGAAGATGCCAGGTTAATCCAAGAAGTTAGCAGAAATTCAATTCCGCTGCAGATTGGAGAGTAAACAAAGGATCCGAGCTTGAAGAGGGAACCCTCAAGCTTGACTACGTGGATGGGAGAATAGAACCCTGCAAGGTTCACTCTCCATGAAGAAATGGCCAAGAAGCAAAGCACTAAATATTTGCTTTAGGTAGTCAACCCTGGGAAGCTGTCTCCCTCCGCGTGGGTACAAGTATAAAATTTCACAGGACAGGTGGGGTGGCCATGGTCATTGGTGCTATAGACTTTTTGGGGCAAGGCAGGGGAGAATGATACTCCTGCACAGCTATTGTCACATTCCACTCTCAAAACTAGAGTCTGTCAGCAATGTAGTGGAACCCCACCACAAATCCAATCAGCAATATCTGTACCTCTTCTGGAGATAAACATAATGAAATGGAACCTCTTCAGGAACATGACTTCAGCGAAAAGTAACTGCATAATGCAGAGTGCATTGTCATTAACATCAACGGTGACACTTGCGTTGGATAATCAAGTATCCCCTTCATGTTATGTTTACTACATCTTTATGTCTTTGGCAAAAAAGTAATAGTTGTGCCTCTCAGTGGGAAAGGATTTCGTTGTAAAAGAATTTCTTGGGCTTGCTTTAGAGAGGCTACAAAATTTCTGTATCATACAGATTGAACTTAGAAGGGGTAAATTTCTGAAGAAAATATATAGCCTTCAGCCCTCTTGTCTTATACGTAAATATCTGAGTAGATAATACAATCGTTTCTGTTAAAAAATGTGTGGAGACCATAATATGGTCATTCCTGCCTTGTCCATCAGGATGTGATCTAGGGACAAGTTGGGCACTGCTGTAAAGATGACCCAGGTTTAAATTCTGGCAGGCAGGCTCTGTTAAAATTTAAAAAAAAATAAAAATAAAAAAAAATAAAGTGGCATTAAAGTGTGAAGCATGCAATGTTAAAATCAAAAAAAAGTGAAGTGGCATTAAGCGTGAAGCATGCGAAGTGGTGATCTGTAAAGTGGCTCTGTCTGCCAGTGCAAAACCAACAGGAAAAGACGCAAAGAACCAAAGAGGCAAATATACCTGCCTCCAAGGGATGTTTAATTTAAACCAAGAGCTCATGTAAAGGACACAAAGTCCAAGTTGCGTATAATTTTTTCAGTCAGGTTCATCAGGCCTTTCTGGATAAGGTCCAATTTCTGCAATACACAGTATTGTTACAATCAGACTACCTTCAATACGATGATATATATCATAGTGAAGCGAAGCCCCCTGTCATGTTTTAAGACAAGCCATGTTTCCAGGTCCTTCCACCAATAGTATTAAGTCCTATTGTAGTGAGTCCAAATAGATTACCTACCCGACATCAAGACCAGCAATTGTTGATGTTAAATTCCCAAATAACATCTAGAACCTATATGAAGACCATTTAGGACCACTTCAAGTAGGCTGTTTTGTTGACATAAAGAGACATAAAATGTGGCTTAAAGTTTTCTACTTGATATAAAATCATTGAGTGCCTTCGACAGCTGGCCAGATCAACCACGTGGTGCACTATACTGAGAGTTGCCATGTGCGATTCAGTAACAGAAACTCACTAACCACTAGAGCAACCTGTGGCTAGATCACACCCATTCCGTGCATTGCCATCCATAAAAATGACTACAGTATCTAAATTTGACTGCTGGAAAGCCCTATAATAATCAATCTATTTTACCTACATTAGAAATTGTGACTGCTGAAAGCAATTTAGTTAATACTAACCTCCAAACAACACCCCCATTCAGTTATGTAAACTGCAGCAAAGTTAGTCACTTCGTACGGTATTTCTGAAAGCCTGAACAGTCTTTGCAACCTTACATCAAGAACAGCAGATTAGATCAAACCACCATTTCACCACTGAGATTTGCAGGTCCACTGTTTTAGCAAACCAATTCCAGATTATTGATGCGAATATTATCATTATAATTTCCTGGGGTACTTTCTCGGTTCCAATTTACAAATACAAAATTACTATGCCAGACCCATTTTAAATTGAACTAGTAAATGTAATCAGCATGTGCATGTTACTAAAGATTAAACCAAATGGCTTTTCATATTAAACACCCATAGCACATTTATGCAAATTCATTCGGATCACCTCATCAAGCTCAGACACCAAACCTGTTTCAGATAGGTTGCCTAGTGCATTATTACCAAAGTAACCCCTGCAGTTCATCAATTACGTTTCACTCACTATTGCTTAACCTTGACAGGTGCATTTCAGTAATACCTTTACATAACCTGTTGTTTAGTGCTGAAAATGTCAGTGAGTGTCAAACATTAATGAGATCTCATGCAATAGTCTATTGGCGTCTTGGTGTGTGCATTCTTTGCATAGCCCATCCATGAGAGTGGTATATGTAATCATATCAGGGATATGACTGGTGCCTTTCATTTGATTAAAAAAATTTATTGCCTCCTCAAGATTACCCACTTTGCAGTCCATTAATAAATATGCTATAAGTAACAACTTCAGGGCTCAGACCTTCGTTTGGCAGCTCATAGAAGATCTGTTGAGCTTCATCCATCCTGCAATGCTTGCAGAGTCCCTCTATTAATGTATTATAGGTAACTAGGTTATGCCTGCAACCTTTATCTGACATGTTTTAAAAGATTTCCATGGCCTTTTCTAGATTACCCACCTCGCAAAATCTGTTTATAAGTGTATTGTATGTGATTTCATCAGGCTGTGTCCCGCTTTGCTCCATAAGATCTAAACACTGGAGAGCTTCTTGAAGCTTACCTTATTTACAAAGACCATCAATAAGAGGAATATATGTCATAACACCTAGATAGCACCCCTTATCCAGCATCTCGTGAAGCACTTTGGTGGCCTCTTGCCATTGTCTTTTCTTGCAGAGACCATCAATAAATGCAGTGCATGTGACAACATCAGGGCATATGTTTTTGTCAGGCATTTCATAGAAGAGCTTCCTAGCCTTGTTCAACTTGCCTTCCTTACAGAAACCATCAATAAGTCCATTGTACGTGACAACATTAGGGCATATATTTTTATTGGACATTTCAGAGAAGAGCTTTCCCGCGTCATCCAGCTTGCCTTCCTAACAGAAACCATCCATAAGTGCACTCTAGGTGACAACAATAGGGCATATAATTTTGTTAGACATTTCATAAAATATCTTCCTCGCATCATGTAACTTACCTTCCTTACAGAAACTATCAATAAGTGCACTGTAGGCGACGACATTCGGGCATATATTTTTGTTAGATATTCCATAAAATAACTTCCTCGCATCATCTAACTTGTTTTCCTTATAGAAACCATCAATAAGTGCACTGTAGGTGACAACATTAGGGCATATATTTCTCCCTTTCATAAAAAAGCTTCATAGCCTCGTCCAACTTGTCTTCTTTGCAAAAGCCATCAATCAGAGCAGTGAATGTAATAACATTAGGGTTAAACCTTCCTTTTAACATCTGATACAGCAGTTTCTTGGCCTCTTGGAGCTTACATTATTTGCATAGTCGATCCATGAGGATTGTATATGTGATTATGTTGGGCTCATAGCCCTTTTGCAGCATAACAGCTATCAACCCCAACGCCTCGCAGGTTTTCCCTGTCTTGCAGAGCCCATCTATTAGGGTATTATATGTAAAATGGTCAGGAAACTGTTTTTTGCTCATCATTTGATTGAAAAGTTTGATAGCGTCTTCCATCATGCCTACCCTGCAAAGCCCTTTCATTACGGTACTGAAGATTATGGTATCTGGAAAATACCCACGTGTTTCCGTTCCTTCAAACACTTTGTATGCATAGTCCATTCAAGCTGTTTGACAGTGACAACTAATGACAATGCTCAAAGTTTTCAGATTTGGAACAATGTCTACATCAATCATAAGTCTGTAAACAGAGTCCAGACAATGCCAATTCATGTTGATTCCCTCGGACTAGGCTATTTAACAAAAAATTGCAGGTGTTAAGAGTAGGGATGAATTTGGATTTAGCTGAAACCAGATGCTTGAAGATGTGGACTGCCTCTTGAATCCTGTTGGTTCCGCAGAATTTTTTAATGCACGTGTCAGTAGTGGCATTCAAAGAGTATTGAGGAACATTATCGACAGGCGACAGCTGATTTCTTCATCCATCTGGTAAGCACAGTCTCCTTCGTCTTAGTGGGTGGTATGGTCATGTGTTGTGCTGGGATGTGATGAGAAGGGGTAGAATTGAGATTGAGAGTGTCACATCAGCACCTGAAAGCCCGAAGACCTGCATCTGAACCTGATATCCCTAAGAGCTGCTTTGTGTTAAAAATTATATCTCGACCTTTTCTGCCCCAACTGTCTTTGATGTTCATGGTTAAATGTATACAAACCGTTGGCATTGGTCCGAGGGGATGTCAAAATTGTTAATACCCCTAAATTTTATGGATTTCATAACAAATTACCTCATTAGTTTTACCACTTAATCAAACATTGTGTACAAAGTGATTAGAGATCTTTATCGATTCAATGTTTTAATGTCGAGGTTTAAATTTTGATCGCGAGTAACTGATCAATTAAAATATTAAAGGTTGGAAGCCTTCACTATTACATTAATTTTGATTTCACAATGGGTTTGAATTAATTTATGGATGGGCGAGTTGAGATTTGATATATGTGAAAAATATTCGAAGCAGAGTGTGTAGTGTAGATAAATAGCTTGGTAGAAAATAAATTTAAAAATTAAATGATGTGATATTAATTTTTTTTAATAATTACACCGAAGGCGTTTTCTCTATGGGCTTTCTATCTCCAAACACTATTTGCTCCAGCAAATGAGAGAGCTGAAATTTCCCCTCCGTCAAATCGTTTTTGACCACATTGCAAGTGTTTGTCATACAAAGTCGCCTTAGGTAGGTCCGAGTCTCCGCTTTGCCAGCTCAGCACCCTTCGCATTCTGGACCTCACGTCCATCATCATACTTCATGGGTCGAATCCCGAGCTCGCGCAACAACCTACAGGCATTTGCGTTTCTGCTCAGAGATCCATTTGGCACACCGGAAAAAGCAGGTTTACTATCTTTAGCTGCCGCAGTAGCAGAAAATAGTTTGACATTGTTACCTGCTTGTTGTACAGCAGCAGTTGAGCCAGATCAGCGGCCCCTGTTACTCGTGAAATGTTGTAAAACGGATGGGATCCACTACATTCCACTGCATAAAACATTGAATAAATTTCTTGTTACAAATTTCTGAAAAGGAAAAAAACAACCATTCATCTGTGACGCACAAAAGGAATTTGACTACAATTCTTACCTTCAACAAGCAAAACTATTTAGCGAACTCGTTAGATACTCCACAAAATTTGAGGCCTTAAGCAGATGACCTACTTTGTGCAACTGCAGAAGTAATGGGCAATAACACTTATGGAACTGTGTATAAGCCTATAAGGTCACTTCGGAGGACGGGAATCAAGTTGCAGTGAAGAGGCTGAAGGAGTGAATAGCAAAGAGTCAAAGAGAATTCGAGACAAAAGCTAATGCTCTTGGGAAGATCATGCATCCTAATTTGCTTGCTCTGAGAGCTTATTACTGGGGTCCTAAAGATGAAAAACTCTTGGTCTTTGACTTCATGCCTGGTGGAAGCCTCGCAACATTTCTTCATGCAAGAGGCCCAGAGACACCTTTGAATTGGCACACCAGAATGAAAATTGCAATTGGTGCAAGAAGAGGACTTGTTTATCTACACGGCAATGAGAACATCATTCATGGAAATGTCACTTCCAGCACCATCCTGCTTGATGCAAACATGAATGCCAAGATTGTAGATTTTGGCTTGTCTAGGTTGATGACAACTGCTGCCAATTCCAATGTGATTGCCACAGCAGGGGCTCTTGGATACAGGGCTCCTGAACTCACAAAACTAAAGAAAGCCACCACCAAGTCAGATGTATACAGCTTTGGGATTGTTCTGCTGGAGCTTCTGACTGGCAAGGCACCAGGAGAGCCCATGACTGCAAACAATGGGATGGACCTTCCTGAATGGGTTGCTTCCACAGTGAAAGAAGAGTGGACTAATGAAGTTTTTGACTTGGTATTGATGAAAGAAGCTTTGAATTCTGGAGATAAGTTGCTTAATGCTTTGCAATTGGCTATGCATTGTGTGGACCCTATGTCATCTGCAAGGCCAGATATGGATGGGGTTGTGCATCAGCTGGAGGAATCAAACCTAAATTTGGTCACTCCACTTCAGCAGCAGCACAGCAGTAGATAATAGGACTCATACATATGATATCATATAATAACTCTACAATATATTACTGTATGTTGCTTTTGGGTACACAGACATTCGTTCATTCAATTCATTCTTTGATTTTATTGTTATGTATTGTAGCATCACTGTTTTGTTTTTTAAACATATCTGACGTTAGATGTTGTTTTCTTTCAAACATGTTTGACAGTAAATGAAAATAAATCATGCAAACTTCGTGGGTGGGCTCTGTTTATGGCTGGATAATCTTTCCAAATCTTCATTCTTTCGGCGTATCTTTGGACCTTTAGGGGCAATTGCTAGTTTATTATACATATTATATTTTAGAATTTTGGTGATTAAGATAAATGAGAAAATAATTTGTATGATATATAATTTTGAAATTAAAAGATGAGTTATTTTTTTATATATTTGTGGTTTAAACGCATTCTAATGTTATTAAAAAAACAAAGTTTATGATTTACAAACTAGATCTATTCAAATATAAAACAATATTGACTTGAACGTTCTGTGGTTCCATTGTTGGTTTTGGTCTGTGGCTTCTTGCTGCTCTGCAATGGCAAGTTAAGTCGCTGAGGGTTACAGTGAGGCCGTTCCTCCTCCTGAGGCTTGCACTGGTTATGATGGCGCGACTGGAGAAGGAAAGTGCCAGTGGACCTTGTATGTCAGTATCTCTTTAATTTGTTTTGAGTGGAGGACATGGCTCTTGCCGAGGCTAACGAGCTACTGTCTCTGTCAAGGATGGTTTGAAGGCGTTTCAGAACGAGGACAACAATTTCATTATTGCTCCAAGTTCGGAAGGGAGCGGAACACAGAGACTGACCGTCTTTCCAAAGAAGGCGCGATCCGGGAGCAGGGCAACTGGCGGATCATCGAACAGATTGATGGGGTACACCACCAGTTCTATCACAGGCCATTTCTGGACATTTTGAATTAAAAATCGGAATCTGGAACTTAATTTGTACATATTTCCTATGCTGTATTTGTTTTGATATGCGGCCATAGTTTTGGTACTGTTCATGTTTATGGTATTATCTCCCTGCGAGGAACAAGATAATATATACTCTGTTGTTATTTTGTATCATTTTGACTCTCTTTCAGACACTGTCTAGGCTACTTTCCTGAGTGGATAGGGTAGTTGATGTTTACTGCCTCTACAAACACTGTTTATTGATAGAAATATCGGAATATGCATATGCATCTGCAGAATGGAATTTCTTTTACTAATGAAATTACGAATTTTCCATGGGACAACAAAAAAAAAAAAAAACAATATTGACTTTACATTTGAGAATTCAAAAAATATTATGTATATAATTAAAGTACAACAAAAAAAAGTTCACCTGGGGTAGCTCAAGTGGTGATGCCAGTGGAAATGAAGTCTCACCGAACCGAAGATCTTGGGTTCGAATCTTGGGCTACCCTCCCCCCGTAGCGGGGTGAATAATGGACATGGAAACATGAAAATCAGAGAGTCCTACCAAGCTTAAACAAAAAAAGTATAACAAAAAAAAATTATTATCGTGACTTTTGTGTTTGATAAATAATAATGACTATTAAATTTCAATATTAGAGAAACAAATGAAGAAACTACAAAATTTCTTCTCTAATCACTCTAATTGTTGTTGATTTGGAGAATTTTATTCTACACAATGATGGATTTACTACTTGGTTTATCCAATATCTATAATGTGATTACTATAATGTAGTTGAAACATAGGATGATAAAGAAGGCATGTTGCTAGTTTGAATGCCTTAATTTAAAATAAATGCCATAATGTCTTCACAACTAGGTTAGGGTTATATGATTCATACAAATTAAAATATAGAGATTCCATTGAATTGTTCTTTACCTAGTCTAATCTATATCAACGATATGAATGAGTCTTACAAAATAAACTAGGCCATGTTATATGAGAAAAATAGTTTTAACTTTGATTGCAATTGTCAGCTTGTTGTTGACTCCTAGAAATGACCAAGAATTTAGGAGATCACTCGGTTAAGGCCCCAATAAGACCTTTATGTGTTTGGGATGGTGATTTTGATCGATATGTGGGCCTGGTTGCCACCATCAGAGTGCTCCTATTGGAAATGAATTTAATTTTCATTAAGAATATTGTACATATAAATACAACATTGAAATTGTTGGATTCAACTTCCAAGGTTTCCTGGATTGTTGGTAATTGTTCACCATAACCCTAACTGATTAGGTTGATCCAGACTTATACAGGAACGCAACAGAATACAGATACAAACATAAACATAGAGATGCAACAGAAATAAAACTTCATTTCATTAATATCTTAAATATGCTTACATACAGAATGAAAATAAACTAGCTCGGGCGATGGTAGTTTATCTCTGAGAACAAATATGGCAACTACATGCCTCTGATGTGTTACAATGAGGCTCAAGGGCCTTTTTATAATTGAACAAGGGAAAACCCTAAACAACCAAAACCCTAACCCCAGGCGATGGAATGCCAAGAGTTTGTGGGCCCCATTGGGGTTAGTTGAGCATCCAACTTCTTGGGCTTATAACTTGGTCATACGATCTTCGTTTGGCGCGTATGATACCTCGTTGGAAAAATCTCTCTGAGTACTATAGGATTTGTGGTAGGCCCCAAGGGCTTGCTACGGACCTCAAAAAAACACCGTTTAGGGGGTCAAAACAACTTCAAAAGTTCAAGACCCGAAAAACTGCTAAAAATAGTAAATGTTGCTATAATTAAGGAAACGAAAGAAACCAGCAGGAGGTCTAGGTGGAATAGGTAGGTGGCCACCAATATCCACTTGGATCAGTCTTCCCCCCTTACGAAGCAATGGTCCCCATTGCCTGCAGAGCCTCCATGAGGTGAGGAAATATCTATTGAACCTGGTCCCTGGTGAACCACTTGGCCTTGTGAAGGAGTTGGCCTACTTTGACAACTCAATATAGTTGGATCCTCTACTGTGAATGTTCTTGATCTGTTTGTCCATGATCCTGTCAATTGTGGCCTATTCGATGCAGCTTGGGTTGAGCTTTGTTGGTGTCAATTGCTTAGCAACGTCGAATGTGTCCAACAATGGCAGAAAGTATGGTCGCAGCCGGTCCACATTGAACACTGGGTGCAGACCAAGGAATGTTGCAATGTTGAGCTTGAAGGCATTGTCCCCTACAGCTTTGGTGATGGTGTATGGCCCATATCGGAGCACGCGAAGTTTGCGATGGGGCCTAGCGAGGCACTCCTTCTGCAAATGTAAGCAACTTTGTCGCCCACCTGGAACCTATGCGGCACCCAATGCTGATCATGACACTGCTTGTACTTCGCATTGGTTGGGTCCAATGTATCATGGACCCACTAGCAGATGTGTTGAATGTGCTCAATGAAGTTGTTAGCCCTATCAGCTTCAACCTAAACATGATCCAAATCTGCCTGAGTAGCTACAAATGGTATGGCCACATCAATGGGACATAATGGTTGGAATCCCAACGCCACCTGAAAGGGACTGTGGCTCGTTGAGCTATGGAGAGCTTTATTGTAAATGTGTTGAATAGAGGGGAGGCTTTCATCCCATGTGCGTGGATGCTTCGAATTGTACATGCACAGAATGTGCACGATCATCTGGTTGACGACCTCTATTTCGCCATCAATTTGGGGGTGGAAGGTTGTCAACTTAGTGAGCTTGGTATCCAACATCAACCAGAGGCTTGACCAAAATGTACTCATGAACCTGTTGTCCCAATCTTAGATAATGGACTGTGGGATCTCAAAGTGTACCCATGCTTGTTCAAAGAAGAGCTTAGCAGCGGCTTTTGTTGTGATACTCTTCTCTTAGAGAATCTATCGACGACCACGAAGACGCAGTCATTTCCATGCTTAGTAGAAGGAAGGCTCGACATGTAATCCATGGAGATGGATTCCCAAGGCCGACTAGGAGTAGGCAGAGGAGAATATAGGCCTTGCTTCTTGATGGTTGATTTGGCAATGGTGTAGGCAGTGCAGGATCTGATGTACTTCCCAACATCTTGTCGAAGATTCGGCCAATAAAAATACTTTTGTAGCACTGCCATTGTTTTCTCTACTCTGAAATGTCCAACGACCCGACTGTAGTGTGCTTCCCAAATCATCTTGGCACGCTCACTTGAAGGAACACAGAGGTGTCCCAAGTGGCATAACAATGCACTCCTAAGATGAAAATCAAGAACTTGTTTGGCTTCCAAGTGCCTCTGGTATGTGTTGCCGAATTCTAGATCGCTCTTGTAAAGATGCGGCCACCCTGAAGTCTCGTGTACACGAGAGTCGAGCACAGTGGTCAACGCCATGACCGACGGTCAACTGAGGTAGTCTGCAACATTATTGGTGTTGCCCTTCTTGTACTTAGTGTTGAAATGACGTTGTTGCAGGTATGTGGACCATTTTTTATGGCAATCGTTCTGCAACTTTCCTTGTGTCTATATGAACTGTAGGGGTCGATGGTCTATGTGGATGACCATTTCCTTCCCCATAATGTAATGCTTCCATTGTCGACAGGCCTGCACAATGGAATACATCTCTTTGTCATAGGTGGGATACTTTTGAATTGTGTCTAAAAGTGTCTCACTATGATATGCCACTAGATGCCCCTACTGATTAAGAACTACACCAATAGCATAGTCAGAGGCATTTGTCTCAATCTCAAATGGTTGTTGCAGGTCTAGTAATGTGAGCACTGGTGTAGAGCAGAGGCGATGCTTCAACTCGACAAACGCCTTCTATTGGGATTCAAACCAAAAGAACTTTGCTTTCACTCCACCCTTCGTGATTTGACTCAAAGGCCAAGTGATATGAGAGAACCTCAACACGAACCTGCAGTAGAAATTGGCAAGACCCAGAAAGCTATAGAGCTCTGTTAGAGTGGTTGGGGCTAGCCAATCCCGAATAACTTGTATCTTGGCTAGGTTCACATGCACACCACACTCATCAATGATGTACCCCAAATATTGAACCTAGGTCATACCAAAAGTGCATTTCTCCAAATTGGCACACAATTTGTGTTGTCTCAGGATTTGGAGGACTTGTCGAATATGGTGGAGGTGCTCTTCCCAACTCTAGCTAAAGATCAGGATGTCGTCCAAATACACTACCACGAATGAGTTGGTGAAGCGCTGCATGATGTCGTCCATCAGCGTCATGGAGGTTGCGAGGGTATTCGTCAACCCAAAAGACATGACCAACAGAGGCGGTGCTTCAACTCGACAAACGCCTTCTATTGGGATTCAAACCAAAAGAACTTTGCTTTCACTCCACCCTTCGTGACTTGACTCAAAAGCCAAGTGATATGAGAGAACCTCAACACGAACCTGCAGTAGAAATTGGCAAGACCCAGAAAGCTATAGAGCTCTGTTAGAGTGGTTGGGGCTAGCCAATCCCGAATAACTTGTATCTTGGCTAGGTTCACATGCACACCGCACTCATCAATGATGTACCCCAAATATTGAACCTAGGTCATACCAAAAGTGCATTTCTCCAAATTTGCACACAATTTGTGTTGTCTCAGGATTTGGAGGACTTGTCGAATATGGTGGAGGTACTCTTCCCAACTCTAGTTAAAGATCAAGATGTCGTCCAAATACACTACCACGAATGAGTTGGTGAAGCGTTGCATGATGTCGTCCATCAGCGTCATGGAGGTTGCGGGGGTATTCGTCAACCCAAAAGACATGACCAACAGAGGCGATGCTTCAACTCGACAAACGCCTTCTATTGGGATTCAAACCAAAAGAACTTTGCTTTCACTCCACCCTTCGTGACTTGACTCAAAGGCCAAGTGATATGAGAGAACCTCAACACGAACCTGCAGTAGAAATTGGCAAGACATGAAAGCTATAGAGCTCTGTTAGAGTGGTTGGGGCTAGCCAATCCCGAATAACTTGTATCTTGGCTAGGTTCACATGCACACCACACTCATCAATGATGTACCCCAAATATTGAACCTAGGTCATACCAAAAGTGCATTTCTCCAAATTGGCACACAATTTGTGTTGTCTCAAGATTTGGAGAACCTGTCGAATATGGTGGAGGTGCTCTTCCCAACTCTAGCTAAAGATCAGGATGTCGTCCAAATACACTACCACGAATGAGTTGGTGAAGCGCTGCATGATGTCATCCATCAGTGTCATGGAGGTTGCGGGGGTATTCGTCAACCCAAAAGACATGACCAACCATTCGAAAAGGCCCTCCTTGGATTTGAAGGCAGTCTTCCACACATCAGAGGGTTCGATGGATACGTGGTGATAACCGGACTTCAAGTCAATCTTGCTGAAATATTTGGCCCCCTTGAGCTGGTCGAGAAGGTCATCAATCCATGGGATTGGATACCTATTTCGGACAATGATCTTATTCAGTGCCCAATAGTCGACACAGAGTCTCCAGGTCCCGTCCTTCTTCTGTACCAACACAATCAGGCTCACACGAGGTGATGAACTTGGCCTGATGTGCCCTTTCGGCAACAATGCCTAAATTTGCCTCTTGATTTCATCGTTCTCCAAAACAACGCGATGATAGATCGGCCCATTGGGTAGCGGTGCACCCGTGGTCAGATCGATGGAGTGTTTGACCTGACAGTGTAGGGGTACCCCGATGAGTGAGGTGAAGATGTCCTTGTACTCCTCCATGACCTTGTCCATTTGCTGTTGTCGTGCGAAGGAGCCCTGTCTGGAGGCTATGGATGTGGCCACAATCTTCTTCATGCCCTAAGGGCGAATCATAAGGAAGACAAATGTCTCAATCTAGGAAATGATCTTACTGCATTACTTCACAGAGATCAAAGAGATGGTGGTAGGCGGTGCTACCTCCGGTGTCTTGTATAACTTATTTCCCAAAGAAATAATAACAGTGCGAGGCTTAGACTCATACACAGCATAACGCTCCCACAAGTATGGTTGGCCTAATAAGGGACAAACTTCAAGAGGAGCAACATCACACAGTACCTCATCTCTGAAGGGCTTGTTGTTGTAGGGAAGGCAACACTACTAGCTGACACAGAGATCTCGTCCTTGGTGAAGCCACCTAATGGTGTACACCTGCAGGTGTGGTGTGGTCGGCAGGCCCAACTACTTCACGACCTCTGTTGAAATAAGGTTCTTTTGGCTTCCGCTGTCGACAATGAACTGCAACGAAGAACCCTTCACCCACTTTTGTGGGTGGAAGAGTCGCTCCTGTGAAAATTCTTTGATCTAACAATCTCAAGAATCCTACTACAACCAACTGAATCTACTTCTCTTAGATTGTAAATTATGTTACAAACTTATTTTAGATTTCTTCAAGAAATATCGAAGCAAATTACTGAAACAGCCTACACCAATTAAATATGATTCTAAAACATATAAACTGAGCAAGGAAAATAGAAACACATAGGATAGTTATTTTTGGACAAAAGTCCCCGGGAAAATCCAATTGCGGGAAAACCAGTGCAGCAGCTCTAAGGGTTTATTATTATTAAGAAATAGCAAATTCCGAATACATCATTGAATACCTCACAGGGTTATTCAGTTATAGAGAGAAATACTAGAAGCTTTGTGAGTTTTACCTTGCACAATCACTGAGAAATCCTGGTTTATCTAGCCCCAAACTGACTGCCCTTAGCGTTTCTCGCTGCCTCTGTGCAGTGTCTGCGTCAGCCCAACTTCAAGCTCTCTAGGTGTTGCGTCACTTCTCCGGATGGTTGATCTGTTGCCTAGAAAATTTGATTTCTGCCTCTCAGTCTCACACCCCGGCTTCCAACTTTTTAAAATCGAATTCCTCTGCAGATTTCGGACTCCTCTCTCTTCCTCTGCACTGGTTTTGCGTGGCCCTTCTGGCCCTGCGCCAACCTCTGCATCAAGGCTTCTAGATCACTCACTGCCTCTCTCTATCGATGTATCTCCAGCTGAGAATCTCTCTCTGGAATTTGTTATCCCTACCCCTCAACTGCAAGAGATCTCCTCAATCGATTTTTCCTCCTAAGAACTTCTCACTTCAAAAAATCGATTTTCTCAATCTCTGTGTGTTTTCCAAATGATCCTCAAGCCCCTTCTTATATCTTCTTATTGGACAACCAATGGCCTAAATTAAAACATAATCAAAGGCTCAGATCGTTTTGGCTTGATCCATGGCTTTTTCTAAAAGTTTCACCCCTGATTAGATTAATACCCATTAATATTTTAATTTTCCTAAGTTTAGACTTAGGAACCCCATTAAAAATATTAATTATTTTTAATAAAATCACTTATGGGCAGAGTTTCCCAAAACACTTTCTGGGTTCTTTGGAATACTTGTGCCCAAGCATCCCTACAAAATTTGAGGCTTAAAGCACATCTGATGCTAGCCCAAATCAACAGCTCCCCCTCCACTGGATCTTCGAGCTCATTCTTTTGGATCTGGGTGGTGGCAATGGTGGCACTAGACTCCGCATCAATAATCTACTTCCCTTTGTCATTCCCCTTGTGGGGTTCTGACTCAAAGTCAGAACATGCATCTGATTCAGAAGCCTTCGAATCTACCACTAGTGACTGGTTGCCTCGACACTCACTTGTGTTGTGAGTGGGGCTCTTATGGAACTCACAGCATTTCCCTATGTCCTTTGTCTTCGTGGTGTTGTTCTTTTCTTGCAGCTCCAGCAGGTTATCCTAGGTTGCCTCACCTTGGCTTTATCCTTTGTTCTGCAATTTGGAGGCGGCTTTCCTATGTTACCAGGATTGGGATACGGATACAGATCCGGATCCGGATCCGCTAGTTTTTTTTAAATCCAAGATCCGGATATGGCAAGGATATGTCACGTACAAAAAAATAAAATATAATAATATTTTTAAAATTTTAAAAAACACTTTAGATTTCAAAAATCAAATACTCCATTGAACCATCAAACACTTTTAGAACCGAAACCATTAGATATATTATGAATAGGAAGACTGAAACACTGAAATGATGCATCATCCGTCATACAAAGTAACAAAAAGGATCATAATATCATAAATGTTAATAGTAAATACATTTACATATCTTCAAATGGATCTCTATCTTCTGCATATTGCAACTCTACATCATGAATAGATGATGGGGGTCCTGGAATGTAGGAAGTTGCATCAGTAGGCCGGACTGGTGGTGGAACAATATCCTCAAGTAGGTTGAGGTGAGTCATGGCATTTAGTGTCAGGTTCAAGTTAGAGATCTCAGGCTCCACATCCCACATCATATTCGGACCTTTTTTATACTCTGGTTCAACATGTGATAGAAGACGGAGGTTGGAATGAACATAAACAAGACCCTCAGCCTTTGCCGCTCCCAGCCTATTTCGCTTCACTGAATGGATGAAGCCATATGTACTCCAATTCCTCTCAGCTGATGAGGAACTAGCAAACTGTGATAATAACTTGGTGGCTAAAGTAGAGAGATGAATGTTATCCCCACCATGGAATCCCCACCAAGTAATAGGATCAAGATGTCCTCGATCGTCCATAGCTACTGGATCTGAAAAGCTACCTGTAGACTGTACAAACCCTCCAAATTCTTGGCGGACTTCCATTGCAACTCCCATATCTCTATAAATTTTCCTCAAAGCTGTTTTGTATCCTTGTACCACTTCAGAATCCTTGTTTGGTGCTATTCTACCTGGTAAAGACAAAACTTTGGAATGATAGTATTTAGGGTGCAATGCATATACCAGAAGGTGTAATGGTGTGGTCATTTTGTTCCACCTTTATGTAACTATGTCCTTCACTAAATAATAGAATGTTTCATCAGGGTCATTTTCACTTGCCCTGATAATTTCCCTTATCCTCTCTAACATACTACGAATATTTTCATAAACTTCCCCCAAGCAAGGTGTATTTGTATCAAATGCCCTGATCAAGGTCAAGATTGGTTCAGTGAACCGTAGAAGATATTGGACCTTGTCCCACCATGCATCATCAAGAATAATGGACTTGATTTTTTGCCCTCTATCAGAAGTGGAAGTCCTCCATGATTCCCAAAGAGGGTCAATGACCATTGCTTGTAATGCTTGTCTGACCTCCACAAGCCTCTTTATGACAAGAGTGTGGGAGGCAAAACGAGTTTCAGCAACCTAAAAGTTTCAAAAAGTACAAAAGTCAAATCTCAAATTGAAATGAGAAATCATATATAAATTTGCATTTAAAAGAATTTCCAATACAAATAATATTGATTAAAAGAAAATACCTTTAGTAGCTCCAACTTTGCAAAACCTCTATAAATGGTCTGGGACATTGAATGATTGGTTATGAACATTTGGATTTCCTTTGTTGCTACATATATTTCATTAATCCATTCAATCTCACCAATCTTGGCAAGCATAAGGTTCAATGAATGTACTGCACATGGAGTCCAAAAGATGTGATCATATTGACTCTCCACAATCAAACCTGCAGCTTTACAAACTTGTGCATTGTCCGTAATGACTTGGACAACATTATGTGGCTCCACAATTTCTATTGCCTAAATAAGAATTGTGGATACGAAAGATGCATCTCTCTATTCCACTGCAATCAACAGCCTTCAAAAACATTGCCCCTTGTGGGCATACTGCAACAACGTTAATTAATGGACGGTTTCTTTGATCTCTCCATCCATCAGAAATGATGGACACCCCTGTTTCTGCCCATGTATCCCAGATTGCCTGTAGCTGTCTATCCACAGATTGCCTTTCTGATGCCAACAAAGTAGTGCAGACTTTTTCATATCCAGGGCTTTTGTACCCTTTCAGCGCTTCATTCACTGCTTTAATCATTTTGTTGCCAATAAGGGGAACGCACCAAATTGAATGCTAGCCCATTTGCATAGATGCAACGAGCTACATGTTCATCAACTATCTCTCTACCTTGATTATTGAATGATGCTTCAAAAGGGCCTAGAGTGGGCCTTTTATTAGTTGTGGCAGTAGGCCTAGATGGCAATGGAGACCTAGTTGTAGAGCTTTGCACAGGGTATTTTCCCTTAGCATGCTTCCTATCAGCAACGTCTTGCAAAGATGCATAGAATTGCATTTTTCCAGGACTCAAACCTTTGCCAAGTTTGCCATTTGCATCTTTTGGTCTGGTGCATACTTGCACCCCTGTGTTAATTTGACCAGTGAGATGGGCCTTCACTCTAGTATATGAGCCATTTTTTATATCTTGGCATTCATGGCACTTCCATTTAAATGAACCACCTCTAGGATTTTTTCCAATAATCTCCACATACTGCCATAGAGGAGATTTTGGGTCTGTCTTGATGATTTCCCCTTCACTCTGCTCTTGCTGTGATGGCTCCATAATGATATATAAATTACGTTACTCACAACTGCATATAAAATTCAAAATATAATGTATTAAAATTTAATAATTTATCCATACACAATTTGAATTAAATAACTAATATATATATATATATATATATCAATAGACAAAAACTAAAATATATATGAGATTTTAAAAAATTAAATATTCATTTGAAAGCTACATATATATATCAAACTGATAGTGATAATTTATAAACGTTGATAATTTATCAAAGTGATAGTAATAAATTAATAATTTATAAACGCTGATAATATTATAATTTATATATACGGTTCCACCAACACCTCCTATGGTCTCTGAGCTAATCGGATGGAAGGGTAGCTCACAAATGTGCCCATCCCCAAGGTCCAGTGGTTCCCTCAAATCAAACAAGCATCATCGTTGTCCGAACCAATAAACGCTCCCGTGGGTAAAATTATAAATGCTAAACGCAGATAATAATAATATATATCTTATAAAATCTATGGGTAAAGTTGTAAATGTAAACACTGATAATTAAAAAAAATTAACGTGGTTGTGGTAAACCCGGAACCGTAACAATGCTGATAAATTATAACTATGGTTATATGATATATCGCAGTCCTGGTAATAATGGATAACCCTCAAACTGTCGCTTGGAAGTTTGGAACCCTCGAACTGCTAGGCATGTTTTAATATTTGATTGTTCTGGTAAAAACAATGTGGCTGTAGTTATATAAAAACAATGCAGCACATTCCAATGGCAATAACATTAAAAACTTAAAATACCTTGCGCGGTTTCTAGTCCAGCCGAAACACTTTGAAACTTGAACTGGAACGTTGGGCCCCCTGAAGCTAAACGCCAAGAAAATCAAAACTAAATGCCAAACGCTTCTGTTCCACTGTTCTGTTCTGTTCCGCCTGTTGGGTGCACTGCCGACCAAAGGGGGACCACCTAACTTTAACACATACATCAAAGCAAAAACCCTAAACTCCAACGCATACAACGATTTTACTTTTTCGCTTTTTCGAGTTTAAGTTATGCGGGTTCCGGCATTCTACTAGCCATACGTTTCTGGCAAGGAGGAGCCGTTTCCAAAAACTGCCATCCGCCACGTGCCATATTTTCCAGGTATTTCTCTGTATCCGGATCCGGATCCGGATCAGATCCGAGGATACGGAGATCTGTGACCATCGGCTGCCAGATCCGGTAACGTAGCGGCTTTCCCTTGCTTCGGATTCACAGATCCAAAGTCTTGCTTCTTATGTTTAAATTTACGTTCGATCTTGATAGTGTATCGATAGGCAGCGCCAAGCGAGGAGATGTCCAGGAACTCCATCTCGTCCTGGATGTACTTGTGTAGACAGTCGCGGTAGTTGAGTACCAAATGCCACTCAGAATCCTTGATACCCAACTTTGTGCGAAGAGTATGAAAAATATTTGTGAACTTTGGCACGTCTCAGTCCCTTCCCTGCCGCAGCGTGGTCCACTT
This sequence comes from Pinus taeda, assembly GCA_000404065.3. NCBI lineage: Eukaryota > Viridiplantae > Streptophyta > Pinopsida > Pinales > Pinaceae > Pinus > Pinus taeda. The sequence goes on along the minus strand of APFE030429454.1, from coordinate 134,995 downwards.
TATGTATTTATCTTCATAGCTCCTAACAGTGTGATATTGTTCCTTGATGGTGTCTCAAAAAGAATTCCAAGTGGGTGTGGTTGAAAACAGTGAGGGTTCCCTCTCATCCTATTCACAGTATGTTTCCCACCAGTCCTTGACATGGGGGGCGGCTTTGAAAAGTCTAAAAGTAATATCTTCCCGATTGGAAAAGTCATGAACTAAAAAATATCCTTCCAACAGATTTAACCATCTATCTACGGCGTTTGTATCTATCTAACCTTCAAATATGGGAATGTCAAAGTTGACTTGTACCTTAAAGGTAGTGACACCTCCAAAGTGGTTGTCGGATGAAGATGCATCGCTTGTGGGTAGCCGCCAAAGGATTTGGGCAAAGTTATCCATCATCACATTCCTCTATCGCTCGAGGGCTTCTTCGAGCAATATTTTGAAAGGATCTCCTGGTCCCTCGTCTTTCTTTTCTTCCGCCATGGCAAGTCGTCGAGTTTTGCAGGGTTGGTCTTACAAAGGTTCAACCAGTTCGAGCCCTAACTCCTTATACTCTGACCTAGTTGGGAACATGCAAAGAAAAACAAAGAAAGAGCAAACTGCTTTGATACCACTAATCCAAACTATACAGGAGCGTAACCAAATACAGATACAAACATAAACATAGAGATGCAGCACAATTAAAACATCATTTCATTAATATCAAAGAACTGAAATATGCTTACATACAGAATGGAAATAAACTAGCTCGGGCGATGGTAGATTATCTCTGAGAAGAGATGTGGCATCTACATGCCTCTGAACTATGTTACAATGAGGCTCAAGGGCCTTTTTATTATTGGGAAACAAGGGAAAACCCTAACCCCAGAAGATGGAATGCCAAGAGTTTGTGGGCCCCGTTGGGGTTAGTTGGGAAGCCAACTTCCCAGGGTCATAACTTGGTCATGTGGTGTTCATTTGGCGCGTACAATACCTCATTGGAAAGATCTCTCCGAGTACTACATGATTTGTGGGCCTACTGCGGACCTGAAACAACAACAAAACTGTTTAGGGGGTCAAAACAACTCTAGAAGTTTAGGACCCAAAAAAATGCAAAAAATAGTAAATGTTGCTATAATCAAGGAAACGGAAGAAACCAACTGGAGGTCTAGGTGGAATAGGCGAGTGGCCACCAATATCCACCTGGATCATAGGTGTCTTTAATCTAAAAGGGTGTATATGAATCCAAGAAGAGATCTACAATGCAAAAATCTGTGACAGCGAATGGCTGAATCGGCTCTCTGAAATGGTGGTTTTTAAGGAGCCACAAACCAAAAGCTAGGAGAACTCAAGGTCTCAACTAGTGGTGGTTTAAAGCTAATCACCAACTCTGGAACTACAGCTCGAAGCAGTTCCTTGGAACAGTTTCAAATCTTGCTAGAAGTTGAAGTATTCTGCTAGTGGAAGTGCTTCCTGATAATGGTTTGAAGATGACCACAAACTGATGTTGGTTCGAAGATGACTACAAACTGATGTAGTAGAAACTGAAGTCTTATGCGGGTGGTGGTTTAAGGCAGACCACCAACCAAAAACATGTTCATGGAACATAACTTTGTCTCTAGCTACAGCTCTGAATCTGGCTATGTTTGACTCTAGTTCTAGGTTTTGGCAACTGGCTCGGTTTCAAGTTGTGGCTCAGGCTCGCTTGATAAATCTCTGAATGATGAATCTTCGAAGTTGGGAGCATAACTCTGTCTCTGGGTACAACTCTGAATCGATTATGGCTAAGTCTAGCTCTAGGTTTTAGCAACTAGCTCTAGTTTAAGTTGTGGCTCAGGATCTCTTGATAAATGTCCAAATAATGAATCTTCGAAGCTAGTAAATGAACATCAATTCCCCCCTATCAGATACAAGGTGAGAAGATGAAGAAATTGTTGATGATTGTTTTAAGTTTATCAGACTTCAACAAATCAACTCCTCAAATCTCATTATCACAATGAGATAATGAGACAGTGTGCTCAGAATTTACAATTATAGGTTTGTTTTTTTGGTTTTGTGCTTTTTTTTGTTTTATAATGCAGAAATATAGAGAAAGAATTTGCATCGACTCAAAAGATAAAAATATATACATTAGAAATACATCATTTATAGCAGTCACATGACAAATCAGTAGAAAAAGAAATAGAAAATACAAATCAGATTCAGTTGAAGTAGCGAGCTAGTCAAAATCTAGGCTTAGCGGCCCTGAATTTTGTAGAGCATAAGTTGCGATAAATAATAGAAAGCTAAGAGAGATTGTTATTATAAAATGTATAATAAACAGAGATATGCAAGATAACAAAGTGTTGAAATTTGCAACAAGAGTGAAATTCTCAAATAATTCCCTCTCCTCTACTGGATCAAATAAAGAAATATTTTTTTATATCCCTGTTGTCGCACAAAGTGTCTAGGCACCGCAACAACGCTCAGAGTAAGGGTTGTCACTCTTAAATCCTTACTCCGTTTAGACTCTCTCCTAGGGTAGTCCCTAAGTAAATGGATGAAATAGCCTGTGAAAAACAGACTCTAAGAGATTTTAATGATGGACAACTTTGACGAAAGTAAACGAATCTCGATTAACTTAGATGAATAGATTAAATGCTAATGCAACCCAGACATGACCACAAGATAGGAACACTTATAGACCAATGCCTTTATGTTTAATTAACCGCAGATTAAGTAAGAAAATAAGTTATCCAGAACAATTTTCCAATACGTGACGAAAGTGAATCATGTATGATCAATATAAATGCCCAAAACTGTAACATGCAAGAGATTCCAGATTTAAAATGATTTTCGTCATCGTTAGGAAATCAGATCTAGAATTAAGTCAATGTAATTTCAAACATTTATAGCATTTTGACCATAGAGGAATATAAAAAATGCATTTAATCACCAAATAATACTAAGGAATTTTAGGTCTAAATTTTAATCATTCCTTAGGCGAAAACATCAATGAAGTAAAAACAAATCAACGAGTTAAAAAAAATCGAAATCGAAATTTTTAATGGGCCATAGGCCACATTAAAAATTTTAATATTTAAGCAAAAACCCCTTAATTTATTTCAAATCCTTAATCACACAAAAAAAAAAAAAAAAAAAATAAATAATAATAATATAATTAATAATAATATAATAATTTTCAATGAATTTTTAAATATATTAGATTTTTTTTTAAGATTTTAAGAATTATAAATTTTAAAGTTTTTAGATTTTTTAATTTTAGATTTTAATTTTTGAAGTTTTAGAATTTTTAGGATTTTTAAGATTCTTTTTCATTTATTAGATTTTTTTAGTTTTAGAATTTAAAATAAAAATCATAAAAGTAAAAATGAAATGAAAAATAAAAAAACAACAACAACAAAAATCGAAATTTTTTTTGAAACTTAATGAATCCTAACTCAATTTTAATTTAATAAAACTTAAAACATGTATATACATAAGCTAACCCTAACTCTAAAATACAAATGAAATAAACGAAATACCTACGCATAAAAGAAAATATCAAAGTGTTTTTGGCGATTGCAGGTTTGCCTGAGGAGTAGAGGGTCGGACGGAGGGATGGATGAGAACAGAGTTCGATGAGCAGGAGCGAGCTTGCAGGCTTGATGGCAGGTTTGAGGAAATGAGGGCCAAGGGTTAAAATAATGTGTGGGCAGAGAGGAAAGGGTTGCGGGATTACTATGGCAGCAGATGGCGGAAGAGGATGAGGTATGGAGCTGCGATATGGAAGAATACTGTTGGGCAGCGGATGGAGAAGAAACGCAGGTTTAGCAAGGAGGGTTAGGAGAGGAGCTGCGGATTTGCAGGAAGAAGGCAGGAATAAACCCAAGTATAAAAAAGAAAAAAGAAAGAAAAATGTACAGCGAACCCAAAAACGCCAAGCAACAGACAAGTGGCCAAAAACCCTTATAAATTTTCCAAACAAGAAAAATAAATTCGAAAATTTCCAGAAAATTATAATGAAAACAAATTCGAAAATTTCTGCTTAGAAAAGCCCAAGCAGCAGAGAAACTGCAGCCCAAGAACCGAAAATAAATTTACAAGATTAAGATTCTATACATCTGCTTAAGATTTACCAGTAAAACCCTTAAAAAATTTCAGATCTGAATTTAAATTTGAACCCTGGACTACAAAATGTCTGAATAATATCTCTGGAAAACGATTGTAATGACCCCTAGAGATCTAGATCTTACCCTCCAGGGCCTAGATCTGAACTCTACGCAGCTTTCAACTTCAGATCTGCAGCTACAGGACAACAAGAAACACCCAAACGATATATACAATGACCCAAAAAACTAAAACCCAGAAAACCCAAGTTAGAACACTGAAAATAATTACAAATCTATGTATATGAGTGGCAGATCTATTAGATCTAGGAAGTGTGAGTCCAACTCCGATCCCAAATCTGATAACCTGATGCTCTCAACAGTCAGATCTATCGATTTAGCATAGAAAAAATATTTTTTTTGAATTTTAGAAGAGGTACTGAGCTCAAAACCCTTCATGCATCACCCATAAAAAATATCTTATGATAAGCCCGGGATCAAATTTAAGTTGGGCTCTTCAAAAAACACGGATCGGGAGTTGGTTGGTTCAACCAAGAACTTCCCCAAACACTTGATGATCTAAAAAATCAAGACTTTCCTGCAAAACTCAATTCAGCGATCAACCTAGAACGAGAAAATGATAATAAAATTCAGATTTAATAGAGATACCTGCTATTATATTCAAAACATAAATTATCATTCAAACCCCAGCGACTGAGCAAGATACCTGTACTCAAATCACTCTTCAGAAAGCTATCATCAATGGCTAAAAAGAAATCTATGCATGAAAATGATACATCTTACAGTATTTCCACGAAAAGTAACACCAACAAAAATTAACCGCAAAATCTTTTTTTATTGCTCATAAAAATATTAAGAGAGCGCTTTTCGCTTAGTACACGATCCAGAGATCGGATGATTTCACTGACAAACAACCTCCTATTTAAAGATAAATCCTCCAACGACTAGTTCAAGTGATCCTCGTCGAAGCAATCTTGACCATTGATGAGAATCAAAATTTCTTTTAATCTCATCCGTCGAAATTTTAACTTATTGAGGAAATTCGAATTTTTCAATTAAATGCATTTTAATTAATTCAAAAATTAAATTTTTGAATTAATTTCCTCAAAATTTTGACTTTGACTTAACCCAGGGACCAAATGCTTAAAATTTAGCAAAATAATCAATTTACCTTAGTCCCTGAACCTCTTAAAATTTAATTTGTAAGGACCAACGAGTTTTGCCTTCAGGGAATTTAAATTTACCTAGGACCTAGAATTAATTAAATTTCAGGCTTTTTAGGGTTTTAATTAATTTTGGCCAAAAAAATTAATTAATTAACCTATGAGGGGATAAATTATTTTTCTAACCCTCAAGATACTTTACATCATGATTTTTACATTTTTTACATCTCAAGGGGTAAAACCCATTTGCAAAAGACTCTCACAGACTACCCAGTTGTGCAACACAAAATATAATCTAGCAGATCAAGCAATTTGTAATAAAATAACCTAACCATATAGTTAAGATTATTCCCAAATCACTTTTACATAGACTCAATTTAGAACACTAGGACTCCCCTAAGATCCCAGTGACAAAATCCATTCCAGCTTTGGGGTAACTCTAAAGGAAAGCTCTGCTGACCATCCGAGAATGGATCGGTGAGACAAAAAACCTCCCGGAATGTAGATCATCACCAGAAAATTATGTTTACCTAGGTGATTACATACACGACACGGATCTGCAGAGATTATTTACATTATATACATGCAGATTGGGTTTACATTATAAGATGATCCTCAGGCTGATGATGATAGCTGGATGGCAGAAACACATCGATCGGGCGCTATCCCTTTTGCGAAAAAAGGGGGTGTACTGCTATGGGTTGTTGACACGTACTGGTCAACAATCCCAATTAAGTTGGATTTCTATATTGGAGGAAAATCATTTTAATTTGAAATTTAGATCTTCCTCAAGGTCATCTTCAAAGAATGCATGTCGGCTTCCTCGAAAGGTCATGACCCTTTGATAATGACAAATAACTATAAACACCCCGTTGGGTTTATTTCAAAAGGAAATTTCTCAATCTCTCTGAAGTTTGATTTATTTTGCAACTTTGCATGGCAAAGGGTTATTCTCTCTCACACTTTGGCTACAGAGATCTCGCATGGTTTAGCGAACTCGCATTTGGCACAATCTCTTGCTTATGGCACATATTTGATCTGAGGTTTTCAGGTATGGCTTCTCTCTATATTCTTCGCAAGGCTTAGAGACCGAGGTTCCACAAGTATTTCACTCTGCGACAAGCTACAGGTCTTATATAGAATCACATCTCTGAATGATCACATTATTGCTCTCGGTATTATATATTTTTTGGTCTCTGCAATCTATGGTCTCAGCATTATGTATATGGTCACTGCGATGTATGGACTTAGTATTTTATATTTGGTCTTTGCAATCTATGGTCTCAGCATTATATATTTGGTTTTTGCAATTATGGTCTTTGCTTTATATACATGGCGTTAATTTTAGTTAACAATGGTATGTTCTATGCTTAGCACAATTTACTTCAATGTTCCTTCACAGCCCAATAACAATTTCCAATTTCCAATAGCAATCACAATAATCACATTGACAGTAAAAGCAGATAGAACATGAAACAAAATGCAGAAGACAATCGAAGACAAGAGGACACCAGATTTGGCGGATGTTAGGGAAATGTGGGGAAAACCCTTTGATCAATTCTTCTTATGATTATATCAAAATGTTCAGCAAAGAGAAAGAGTACAAAAGTCAAATTGACTTGCCCAATCCAAAGTCAAAACAGCCCTGTAAATTTTTGCATTCAACTGCAATCAAACTTTAGCTCTAACCCGAAAAGTCAATGTTGGTCAAAGAAACAATAGAATGTCCTCAAAACAACTCGATCTTCCCCGGTCAAGCTGGACCTGATCAAGAGGTCAAAATCTAGCCCAAAACAGTAACAAAGTCAACGGTCAAACTTGGTCAAATTGTGTTTTGAAATCTGCGATCAACCAACAATTTTGGTCTGCAGTCAAAGTGCTTAGAATGCCTCGATTTCTATGCCAAAAGATGGGGCCGGTTGAGACAGAAATAACCCCAAAAAAATCGAAGTCAAATGATGCCTGGAAGGTCACGGTTAACGCTAGTCAAACTACAGAATTTCTGTGATGTTCGGCCCTGCAATTGTCCTGTAATTTCGTCCTCCTTGTGCCACACGTGGGAGAGAGAATGCCCAATGTTGTACGAACCAATGAGAGGAGAGAGAAAATGTGAGAGATGGAGATGCCAAATGGGGTGAGAGGTCACTTGTATTTATACAATTCATTGTGGGTGAAAAGTCATGTGCATTGGGCTTCATGAACCTACATGTTGATGTGCCCGACCTGAACAATTTGCACGTGTGAGCATAAATTCAAAAATGCATTTCCACTTGTCTAAATTGGATGATATTTATATCAATTTAGGTCTTCTTGAAAAGAGGAATTTATGCAGTCATCATCTCCATCAAATGAGTTGTACCAAAGTAGAATTTGGCCCTAGTTGCCAATTTTAACACCCCTCTCAACTAAGGACAATTCCACCTGCCAATCATCAATCATCATGCCATCCTGTCGTCATGTACCATCTTTGTGTCTCATCTCATCTCTGTTCTATTGAACACTGATATGAATAATGAAGAAGAATCGATTGAGAGTGAGTCACAAGACCTTACCACTCTCCACTAACAAATGTCAGTCTTGATCCCAGATCAAGTTGTTGAACACCATGCATCCTAGACATAGGGAGTACGATAGTACACGAAGCATCCATCGGTAGTGTTATGGTCCCTATCCATGTTTCCCAAGTCATTGGCCAAATGAGAGGTACTTCCCATGAGTCGCGGACTACATGGGTAGGATGTATGCAAGGGCATCAGCAGGAGAAGGTGAACCACTCATCCTGCTCATATGCCATAGGAGAAGGTGAACCACTCATCCTATGCATATGTTAATCGTAAGGGAAGGTGAACCACTCACCCTGTCATCACACGCAGGGGAAGGTGAACCACTCACACTACACACATGTCAACCATCATGGGGTATCACAGGGGAAGGTGAACCACTCGCCCTATGGTCGCTCATAGCTCCAACAAGTACCCCAAGCCCCCAGGAGCTCCCAGAGCTCAGTGTCCAACTCAAGCATGACCCTCATAGGAGGGTCTTTCCACGACTCCAAGTCTTTCTCGGAAGGCTAAGAATTTGACCTTACCTAAAGGCTTCGTGAAGATGTTTGTGACCTGCTCATCAGTCTTGATGTGTTGGACCTTATTGCTCCCCGTTGTACCATATCCCGGATAAAGTGATACGTGATATCAATGTGCTTGGGGCAATGGTGGAACACGAGATTCTCTGAAAGGAGAATCTCACTTTGGTTGCCGCAAAAGATTACGGTGGTATCCAGCACGTGCTCAAATAGCTCACTAAAGAGCTTCATCAACCAAACAGCTTCACAACAAGCCATACTAGCGACAATGTATTCAGCATCGGCGGTGCTTAAAGCAACCGATTTTTGCTTCTTGCTCATCCAATAAATTGAAGCAGACCCTAATGAGAAGCAACATCCAAACATGCTTTTATGATCCACCACATTGCCAACCTAATCAGCATCAGTATATCCATGTAGCCTCAAATTCTTGGCAGCGTGACCATAGTTGATTGTGCCACGGAGATATCTCAAGAGATTCTTAGCAGCAATCCAATGTATGTGATAAGGCTCGACCATAAATTGACTCAATGTATTCACGGCGAAGCATACGTCCCGACGGGAGCTTACCAAGAACATCAAGGCCCCCACAAGTTGTCAATACTTGGAAGGGATTGCTAGTTTGGGCCTAGCAGCACTTCTACATACCTTCTTGAAGTTGTGTTCCATCGGAGCAGACACGGAGTTGCAATCCACCATCCCATATCTCTCGAGTAGCTTCACAATGTATTTTCCTTGAGAAAGGATAATCTTACCTGCCTTTTGCCAGACCTCCAGGCCTAGGAAGTAATGCATCAGACCTAGGTCTTTCATCTTGAACTCAAAAGCCAACTCCCTCTTGCATTGATAAATGAGAGGGTTTGCACCTGTTAGAAAGAGATCATCTACATAAAGGACCATAATGAGAGGCATGTCCTTTTCAACCTTCAAATATAGGTTAGGATCAGCTTCACTCCTTATAAATCCCAGCTTCATAAGATAGTGATCAATCCTCTCAAACGAATCCCTGGGGGCCTGCTTCAGCCCATAGAGGGCTTTATTCAACCTGCATACGTGTGTCCTTCAATCTTGTACTTTGAACCCCTCAGGTTGTTCTATGTAGACTTCCTCCTTAAGTGAGCCATGCAAGAAAACAATCTTAACGTCCATTTGGTGTAGGCTCCTTCCTTGAGAGGCAGCGAGAGCAATAATAGATCAGATAGTGGTATTTCGAATAATCGGTGAAAATATCTCATCATAGTCCACTCCTTCCTTTTGAGAAAAGCCTCGAGCAACGAACCTGGCCTTGTCGTTTTCAGCACTCCCATCAGCTCCATGTTTAATTTTGTAAAGCCATTTAAAAGTGACAACAGACTTGTCCTTGGGTCTAGGCACCACATCCCAGACATCATTCTTCATGATTGACTCATAATCCTCATTCATCGCATCTTTCCAAACTTGGCGTTTTACGGCTTCCTCAAATGTGCATGGTTCAGCTTGAATAAGAGTTACTCATAGTAGCCAAATACCTCGATACTTGTTCGGCTTCTTACTATCATGAAAAGCCCCTCTTGGAGCAATATGTCTCTTAGCATCTTCAAGAATATCTTTGAGCCACAAAGGTCTTTTTCTTGAGGTAGAGGGAATACCAGGTGGTGGATCAATGGGATCCATCGAGCCTTCAACATCGGGCATAGGTTCATCTGCCGGAGATTCAACTTGCTTATCTACAACATTATCATTCTCCTTTCCTGGAATGGGGAGATCTCTGGCCTCCCCAAGGGCAGAATCTTCATCAAAGGTGACATCATGGCTAACTTCCACATCTCTTTGTCCAGGCACATAGATTATATATGCCTTTGAATTTTCACTATAGCCCACAAATATACCTTTCTTCCCAAATGCTTCCAACTTGTTTATTTTCTCTTTAGGCCCATGAAAATACATGGGACAATCAGATATTCTAAAATGAGAAACATCAATTTTCTTACCAGTGAAAACTTCTTCCAGTGTCTTGAAATCCAGTGCTTGATGCGGGCTCCTATTTTGAACATACACAACAGTGTTGCCAACTTCTGCCCATAAGAACTTCGGTAGACCTTGATCATGGAGCATAGCACAGGTGGCTTCCATGATTGTTTGATTTTTCCTTTCAGCAACACCATTTTGCTTAGGTGTGTATGCAACGGTTGTCTCCCTCTTAATGCCAACCTCTCTGCAAAAGTCGTTGAATTCATTTGCTTCATATTCGGTTCCATTGTCGGTCCTCAATATTTTGATCTTCTTCTTTGTTTGATTCTCCACCAAAGCTTTGAAAGAACATAACCATTTGAACACTTCATCCTTCTTCTTCAAGAAATAGATCCATGTTTTGTGAGAGAAGTCATCCACAAAGATAGCATAATATAAGTATCCTCCAAATTATGTTACAGGCAACATACTAGATAGGTCAGAATGGACCAGTTGAAGAATACCAGAAGTTTGACCTTCACTTGAAGGGAATGGTCCCCTTGTAAGTTTCCCAACTGCACAACCCTGACAAACTCCTTAATGATTCTGTTGAATTTGGGCATACATGTGACCATTTTCCTTACCCCTGAGGCTTTGTAATGAAGGTGGGCAAATCTTCGATGCCATAATTCAGATTGAAGAGAAGTATCGCAAGACATGGCTCCCAAAGGACTTCCTCCAACTTGATAAAGACCATCAACCCTAAATCCAAGTGTCAATGCATCTTTAGAGTTTCTTTGCCAAATACGTACCTTTCCATCAATGAATGCTACCTTGAAGCCTTTATCTTCCATCACAGAAATAGATACCAAGTTCTTCTTCAAATCGGGCACATACAATACTTCTTGTAGATAAATGGTTTGACCTTGATTCAAGTGAAGAGTGACAGTACCTATGACTTTTACGAGATAGGTGGCATTATCCCCAAGTATGATCTCCAAATTAGTCTTCTTTTCAATCAAATTTGAGAGGGCCTCTTTGTACCCAGTGAAGTGCCTTGAGGCTCCACTAGCAATCAACCAATGATCCAACGTATCAAGAGGAGAGGCAGCAAATAAAGCGGAAATAAGATAAAATTCATTTTGTTTTAACTTTTCTACAACATTACTTTCCTCGTACTTGGAATTTCTTGATCTTTTGAGAGGTCAACCATCTCCATATCGAGCAGCGGGAGCATTTCTCTTTCCTTTATTTTGTTCCTTTGATTGCCATTTCCTTTGTAATTGTTGTGGTTGTTGTTGTCATCATCCCTTGGAGTATCCTTCTTGTGAGGACACTCTCTAGCATATCGGCCAAACCTGTTGCAATTGTAGCACCTTCATTTTCTTCCTTCCTTGAATCCCTACTTAAATCCTTGACCTTGTTTCCTTGGACCAGCATCGTTCTTCCTCTTAGCATGAGCAGAGAAAGCAATGGGATCATTTCCATTTGAAGGTTTATCTCTCTCCATCATCCTTGTTTCTTCTTGAGTGCATCTAGCCAATAATCATCAAAACCAGGAATCTTGTTATTGTTGAGGATGGTGGTGTCAAACACACCCCATGCTCTTGTATGTGAAAAATCCTCAAACACAGGAATTCCTACTGCAACACTAATGATATTTCTCCTACTTGTTAGATTTACATGAACAAGTTATTTGCATTTTCCTACAACAAACATCAAAATACATACACTACAGCCTACACCAATTAAATTATATGCCAAAACAAGAAACTGAACAATAGAGAAAGATACACACAAATGACAATGGTTTTTGGACAAATGTCCCCAAAAAAACCCAATGCAGGAAAACTGGTGCAGCAAACCTGAGGGTTTTTATGATTACACTGAAGTATTTCTAAATACAACTACTTGATGCCCTCCCAGCAATCCAGTTACAGAGAATATCGCTCGATAGAAGAAATTAGTGAGATTACCTCACTCTACACTACAAGTCCTAATTGATCCGGCAACTGAACCAACGAGTTCCCCGGCTACTTTTGCGTTGCCCCTGCTAAGCCTGTGTCAACCTCTAAGGCCCTGCGTCACCTCTACTAGAGATCGATTTGCTTCTTAGGAGCTAATTCCAGCCCTCCCGACTCAGAAATGTCGGCCTCCCAACAAATCTGGACCTCTGCGTTGGAAGTTGTTGCGCTTCCTGGCTCTGTGTCACTCTCTCTGGCCTCTGCGCTGCCTCCTTTGTGTGTCTCTTTGCCTCTCTGTTGAGTATCCTTGGCTCCAGAGAAGATCCTACAACCAAAACTCCCTCTGCACCTCTCTGCAAAAGCTCATTATCAAAATTCTCCTGACAGTTGCTCTGCTTAAAAAAATCGAACTTTTGAACTCACTCTATGTGTCTTTCCAAATGACCCTCAAGCCTCCTTAAATAATCTCCTCGTTGACATTCAATAGCCCAGATTAGAAGCTAATCAAAGGCTAAGATCCTTTCTACTTGATCCTCATCTTCTTCTAGAAGTTACACCCACAGTTAGATTAATACCCATTAATTATTTTATTTTCTAAGTTTAGACTTAGGGTCCCATTAAAAATAATTAATTATTTTCATAAAATTGTTTCTAGGTGGAATTTCCCAAAACACTTTATGGGTTATTCGGAACACAGGTACCTAAGCCTCACTGCAAAATTTGAGACTTAGAGCACATCTAATGCTACCAGAAATCAACACTCGCTCTAGCAATGCAACCTGCTGAAGCATCACTCTATTTTGTAACATCTCCTTCTACACTGCTGATGTCTAACCTTTTGTCCATCAACTGTTGCGCAAATGATGCAACTGTACTGTTGTTGACCCTGCCACTGTCAACACTGCATCCGTACTGCAACTCCCTCTGAAATTTTGCATCTTTGTTGTTGCTGGCACTGCCCCTGCACTGCAAACTGTTGTTGTTATTGCATCAGCAACGGAAAATCCCAAATTATGAACTCACTGTGTTCAATATGATACCATGTGAATGTTGGAGCCGACTACTGCTAGTCTCTGCGTTGACCCTTTGAATCTTCTGTGTTGTTGCTGACCTCTGCTCTGTGCCATCTGCACTATTGCCAACTTTGCACTACGCTACTTAGAGTTGGCGTTCTAGCCACTGCATCTATCGCTCCAACACTCCTCTGCACCAACTGACACTGGTCCATCCTGCTACTTCTAATATGGGCTCCCGTAGCAAGGAATTGATCCGAGAGGTGAGCTCCTCAAGGATCCTACCCATCTATAGCTCTTTTGAACTACAACTCCAAATCAGCCCACCTCCCTCCTAGATGTATCTCGACTGTCATGGTGAACTTCTCTTCAATCTTCGTAGGTGCAGCCTTCGGATCGTGCTTCTCATCTTTGTCCTTCTTCCTGAGAGGACATTATGTTGTGTAGCAACCCATCTCACCACCCCTGAAGCACTTTATCTTCAAGACGTCCTTCTTCCGCCCCTGTTGCTCCTGTTGCCCGTTCGATGCAAGGGTTGCATTCTCATCCTCCTCCTTGGGCTTCGACCCATTGCTACTGCTTCTGTCAAGCTTACACTTGACCAAGTCTCTCCTCAGCTCCTCTTGCTTGAGAGTTGCCCACATTTCATCCCAATTCAGCAAAGTCGCCCTGCCCAAGATACTCTGGACAAAGACTTACGACTCATCTGAGACAGAATTGAGGGACAGTCACCAACTCGGAATCTTGAGGTGTAGACCCCATAGCCGATAACTCATCTAGGGTCTCCTAAAGCTTCATGAGGAACGGATCTACGCGCTCCCCCTTCTACATCTGAGCAGATCTCAGTTTCTGCTCTAAGTACATCTTTCGCTGCTTGGAAGATCCCTAATATAGCATAGACAATGCATCCCACATCTCCTTAGCAGTCCCTCTGCTAGCGATGTGACAAACTGCATGATCCTTCACTTCGTCTAAGATCATTCTCTTTGCCTTCGCCATTTCTGCTTTGTACTTCTTCAGCGGATCTACATCTGCAGGCACAGCCACCACGTTGTCAACATGTCTTGAGAGCATGCTCATCTAGAAGGAACGACATTCTCGCCTTCCAAATGACGTAGTTGGATGCCCCGTTCAACCTATCCTGATCTCTCAAACCACTGGCTGCCATCTCTGCCACGAAAATTTGTCGAACTGCTCCTCTCTGCTCTTACTGTTGTTGCTTAGTCAATAAGAGAATAGACTTCTTGGCGGGAAGTCTACTGAGGAAAAGTTCCTTCAATGCTTCTCTTCTCTTCTGACGTCTTTCTGCCCAACAAAACGGCCTGCAAAAAAACTGCGTCCCACCAGCTCTTCCTCACACTAAGGCTTCAGCGTTGCTCCCTCTACCATGGCAAAATTTCGATCTAGAAGCCCTTCCTCTCTGGCGACTCACTCAGAGAGAGACTTCTTCGAAGATTCAGCCCTCCTATCTTGGACTGTTGAAACACCTCTAGAGATTCGAACTGCTACCTCCTGCAGCTTTTTCAACCTCCTTTTCTACTCAGCACTGGGTTCTCTAGCACTATTCTTCTTGTCTCACCTGCACTCACTCCAATGCCATGTGAAAATTCCTCAAACCCGGGAATTACTATTGCAACACTGATGATATTTCTCCTATTGGTTAGATTTACATGAACAAGTTATTTGTCGTTTCCTACGGCAAACATCGAAATACATACACTGCAGCCTACACCAATTAAATTATATGTCGAAACAAGAACCTAACACAAATGACACAGTTGTTTTTGGACAAATGTCCTCGGAAAAACCCAATGCGGGAAAACCAGTGCAGCAGATCTGAGGGTTTTTATTATTAAACTAAAGTATTTCTGAATACAACTACTGGATGCGCTCCCGGCAATCCAGTGAGAGAATATCACTTGGCAGAAGAAATTAGTGAGATTACCTCACTCTACACTGCAAGTCCCAACTGATCCGGCATTTAAAACAACGAGTTCCCCGGCTACTTCTGCGCTTCCCCTGTTGGGTCTACATCAACCTCTAAGGCCTTGCGTCACCTCTGTTGGAGATTGATTTGCTTCTCATGAGCTGATTCCATCCCTCCCAGCTCAAAAACGTCAGCCTCCCTGCAAATCTGGACCTCTGCACTAGAAGTTGTTGCGCTGCTCTGCATGGGGCCTGCGTGAGCCCTTCCTGGCTATGCGTCACCCTCTCTGGCCTCTGTGCGGACTCCTCTGTGTATCTCTCTGCCTCTCTATTGAGTATCCTTAGCTCCAAAGAAGATCCTCTAGCCAAAACTCCCTCTGCCCTCTCTGCAAAACTATCGAAATTCTCCCGGCAACTGCTCTGCTTCAAAAAATCAAACTTCTAGACTCACTTTGTGTGTCTTTCGAAATGACCCTCAAGCCTCTTTAAATAATCTCCTCGTTGACATTCAACGAACCAGATTAGAACATAATCAATGGCTAAGATCATTTCTGCTTGATCCTCGTCTTCTTCTAGAAATTACACCCACAGTGAGATTAATACCCATTAATTATTTTATTTTCCTAAGTTTAGACTTAGGATCCCATTAAAAATAATTAATTATTTTAATAAAACTATTTCTGGGTCGAATTTCCCAAAACGCTTTCTAGTTTCTTTGGAATACAAGTGCCTAAGCCTCTCTGCAAAATTTGAGATTTAAAGCACATCCAATGCTACCAGAAATCAACATTGTAAGACCTCCAAGTGCATTGAGAGTGAGCTCCCTGTCAGCGACAACTTCTCCAATAGATAGAAGGCCATTCTTGATTTGTGTGATCCTCATGAAGTAGGATTGGATAGAGTCCCCTTTGTCCATTTTGATGTCCTTCAACTTGTTCTTGAGAAAAAGGATTTGATTTGCATTATTCATTTTGACCATCCAAACCAGCTTGCCATACATCTCCTTAGATGTTTCCAAATCAAAAATACAGGCAACCAAATGCTTTTGACAAGAGTCTATGATAATTCGCTTAGCTTTGACAAGATGACACTAGATTTGGTGGATGCGAGGGAGAAATCCCAATGTGGAGAAAACCCTTTGATCAATTCTTCGTATTATTATATCAAAATGTTCAGCAGAAACAGAGTACAAAAGTCAAATTGACTTGCCCAATCCAAAGTCAAAACAATCCTGTAAAATTCTATAGTCAACCATAGTCAAACTTCAACCCTAACCAAAAAAGTCAATGTTGGTCAAAGCAGCAATAGAATGTCCTCAAAGCAACTTCGTCTTCTCCAGTGAAACTTGACCTAATCAAGAGGTCAAAGTCAGCCCAAAATAGTGATAAAGTCAACAATCAAACTGTTGTCTGAAATCTACGGTCAACCTGCAATTTTAGTCTGCGGTCAAAGTGCTCAGAATGCCTCAATTTCTGTGCCAAAAGATGCAGCGTGTTGAAACAAAAATAACCCCAAAAAAATCGAAGTCAAATGATGCCTGGAAGGTCACGATCAACACTGGTCAAATTGCAGAATTTCTGTGATTTTCGGCTGTGCAATTTTGTCTTGTAATTTCGTCCTCCTTGTGCAACACATGTGAGAGAGAGAATGCCCAATGTTGTACGAACCAATCGGAGAAGGAGAGAGAATGTGCGAGAAATGAAGATGCCAAATGGGGTGAGAGTTCACTTGTATTTATACAATTCGTTGTGGGTGAAGAGTCATCTCCATTGGGCTCCATGAACCTACATGTTAATGTGCCCGACCTGAACAATTTGCGCATGTGTGGGCATAAATTCAAAAATGCACTTCCGCTTGTCCAAATTGGATGATCTTTATATCAATTTTGGTCCTCTCGAAAAGAGGAATTTAATGCAATCATCATCTCCATCAAAAGAGTTGTCCCAAGGTGGAATTTAGCCCTAGTTTCAAAGTTTAACACATGGCCTTTGCGTCATATATAAGATCTCCATGTTAATGGTCTTTGCGTCATATATAGTCTCGACACAGTTTATTCATATAAGTCTCAGAACAAGGCACAGTAGATTTATGTTGGTCCTTGGTATAGTATATTGACTTTAGCAGTACTATATATGCATTTGTGTGTTGGTATGTCATCGTATATGTGTTGTCATATTAGCGTTATGGATGGCCCGTTGTATTGATTAATATGGCTCGATGATGTACGGTGGCCTGCACAATATTGATTAGCATGGCTCGATGATGTATGGTGGCCCGCATAGTATGGCCCATGGCCCAGCAACACTTAGTTGGTATGGCCTAAGGCGGCCCAACAACACTTGGTATGACCCAAAGTGGCCCGGCAACACTTGGTTGGTATGGCCTAGGGTGGCCCGGCAGCACTTGGTTGGTATGGCCCAATGTGTCCCAGCAACAGTTGGATGGCATGGTCAGCATGGCCTGCAATGCCCATACTAATATGGTCAGCATGGCCCGTAGTGCCCATAGTGACATGGTTTGTATGGCCCGTAGTGCCCATAGTTATTTGATATCAGTGATCTTATATAAAAATGATGATACAGTATTGTATGGCAAGAATTGTCAATTAATCTTGTTCTCTCCTAGGTAGTCTGATGTGTTGGACTATGTTTCAAGATATTGGTAGTTTGTACCTCAAGTGAACAATTGATTAATCTCTAATAGAAGAAGAAGAATTGAATTTCGGGTTTCCCCCCTTGTGGGGTTTTTCCCTGGTCTCCAACCAAATCCTGGTGTCTCTATTTGTGTATGTTTTTCTTTTGATGTTCCTTTTATTGTTTCGCTGCATTGTAGATGATATTGTTCTTCTACATAATTGCTAATGATGAGATGATGTTATGGGGTGAATGTATGTAAATGATGAAAAGTATAAAAATACAATTATCAACAGCAAAGAACAATATATAGCCCCGAGGAAAATTAACACAAAGTTGTGGAAAAAGGTTGATTTTATTAATAATAAAAAGCACAGCGAAATCCTAAAAAGGCAAGCTTCTGCAAAAGCTTTTTGACCAATCTTATCACAAACTACTACAATGAAAATCAAATCATATACAACAACTCGGGAAATAAACAAGAATGGCAACAGATTGAAATCCTCTATACAAGCGTAAATATGGGCAGCTTGTCTTTTGAAAAATTCCTTGGAAATATTAATGAGGTCACTCTAATTTGTCTCCCCTTGGTGAAACGGGGGTTTCTTCACAATTCTCTTTCTTTGCCTTCATAGATCCTTCCTCTTTTTAAAAGGCTCCAAAACAGTTTGGGAAGTTCCTTTGATTAAAAGATTGTATCTAATATCATTTCTAATCTAGCTGATTAGAAAGTAGGAAGAAGGGTGTCCTAAGGCCATAACTAGTAAATTAATTTATAAAACCTTTTTAATTTTAACTCTAGTAGGTGGGACCCTTGGTCTACTTTTATTTGAATTCATAATTTCCTTGTCTTCAAATACATAAATAAAGAAGCTACATGACCAAACATTTTACTCCATATAACTCTCAATCAAAACCATAATAATAAACACATCATATAAAAGAGTATAACTATGTTCAATCAACCAAAATATGTGCCACATCACCATAACCTTTTCCACATCAGATTAACATCATTCAAATCAAACCCTAGTTTCTCCGAATACTCCTTGTCTCTCCAAAATCATAATCCATGTATGCCATCATAATAAATAAAGTGTTGTGTATAAACAAAGTTCTCTATGCATGTTGGGCATGGGATCCCCCGCAGCAAGTTTTTGGGGCTCAAAGCCCAAGTTTTGGTGAAAGATGTTGTAAAACTTCGTGAATTGTCGGCGCAGAGCGCAAAGTGAACAATTGAATCATAGAGTTGTCCGCCCTAAGCATTGTATTGTAAATTAGTGTAAAGTCGGCCTACCCATAGTCCGCGGACCATGGGATTGTATAAATAGAGCGAGGCTCTATGTTGTAAAGTCAATCGATGATAGAGAGAATAGTGAAGGCATGGTTCGAGCTTAGAGTGGGATCTGAAGTATACTGGGTCATAGTAGTAGTAAGAGGTTTTGCAGCTGAGAGTGCAGAGAACTGGTAGAGTCCGCCGCTGAGTGCGCAGACCCCTGCAGC
This sequence comes from Pinus taeda, assembly GCA_000404065.3. Lineage (NCBI taxonomy): Eukaryota > Viridiplantae > Streptophyta > Pinopsida > Pinales > Pinaceae > Pinus > Pinus taeda. The sequence goes on along the minus strand of APFE030429454.1, from coordinate 115,706 downwards.
TGAGTGCGCAGGGCAGGATCGAGTCTGTAATTGGGATTGAAAGCTAATAAAGAGAAGTTTACTCTATGCATCTATTCTTGAATCAGTGTTTTGAGGTTATGCATTACTTTTACTCTGTCTATTTACTGCGCGCAATTGAATAACTACTTGTATGAATGTTTTTATATGAAAATAATCTAAGAAATTAGCTAACAGTGCATAATTAAGGAAGACGGGTAAACAACAAGGGTCGTGTTGCGGCTAGAACTGCGCGAAGACAGTATCGCAAGGCGTGGGGTGCCCGCTGGTGCATGTAGCACAGTAAGTGCGAAGGTTGGACTGCATACCCATTCCATCATATTAGACATCCCCAGGGTGCAGAAACCTAGTTCTAGCACCCTCCCATACTACTTCGGGTGAGACCTCAACGCACGCTCCGCGGACTGTTGCCGAAAGGGCCAGTAGTACCAGGATTTGCTTGGCTAAATCATTTCTGAACCTGGATCAGGCCCCACTAAGCCAACAAATGGTTCCGTTGTCGGGACCAGGATCTGCATAAAGGATGTCTAATGTCATGCCACTAGAACCCTACAGAGAAAGAAATTGAAGAGTGGTTGAACAAGAAGATTCACGAGTTCGCGACGCAGGAAAACAAAAATCCACGAGTATCTAAGGAACAGTGGCTGGATCGCTACTTGTACACTGAAATCCACGAGATTTTCTTTGCATCTTTTCCGTCAGAGCTATATGAGTGGATCGCGGAGTTAGCAGACAGCCAAGGAAGGTGTAGGCTCGACAAACCAATAGTGTGGACTCCGGAATTAGTGCGCAGACTAGAAGCCTCAGAAAATAAGATAACGCACGGTGTGGACCACTAGCTCGACCGGATAATAGGAGGATTTATCACTGAGTTGGCGGTAGACACAACCGTCAGCTACAGCGAGGCAGAGCGATGTTTTCTCAAAGGACCACGAGGTAAGTATATTAAATCCTTGAACACTTGGGTTAAGATGTTGTTGTGTGAAAAGCGGATTATGAAAATAAATTAATGTTTGGGACTACGCGGAGCAGAAAGATCTATAGAAGCAAAAGTAGTGAAGAATTAGAAAATAGTCCCTTGATTTCACCCTCGCGGGAGAGCGAGGACAAACTCGCGAAGGTTTCTCCAAGAAGCGCGGTCAGTTTGATAAGGCAGCAAATTTTGCGTTTACCAGCTCCACCCACACCACCACCCGCTTCACCCCCCTCACCTCCATCTCAGCCCACTCCACCTCCGCCACCTCCATAGTTCAGTATGGCGAGCGTGATCAAACTACCAATATTCAGAGGAGTAGGGAATGAAGATGCGGACCAATTCTGGTTCGTAGTGGGAGCAGTATGGGAAGCACAAGGCATCGCAGATGATAATATCAAAAAGGCTACACTGGTGAGCGTGTTGCAAGATCGCGCATTAACGTGGTATATCAAGCATTCTAATGACCACCCGAACGCAGAAATTGTAGAGATCTAGAATGTGTTGAACAAGGAATTTAGCAAGCCAAAATCAGAGACGCAGTCAATCATCAGGTTTAAAGAGATCGCGATGCTTCCGGGCGAGACCCCCTGGGATCTTGACCAAAGGCTGAAGAGTACGATCCGCGAAGCCAATATGACGCTAACGGATGCACAGCATCGCGCATGGTTTGTGGCCTCACTTGCGCCACACTTAAGGACGACGTTGTCACAGCAAAAACTTTCCACCCAGGCTGAAGCGTTGGAGATGGCAATGAAGTTGCATGAGACCCCTATACAAGACCCTGGATTGGGAGTCCAACAAATCCACGCGCAACTACAGAATCTGTGCTTGGAAATGCAAAGTTTGAAGCAGGATAGGGCACCGCGGCCAGAGGCGCGCGAAGAAGTATGGTGCATAAAATGCAAAGGCCAAGGCCACGATAAAGACCATTGTCCAGTGTTCACGAACTACTTAGCAAGAGGAGGGCCAATGCCATTAAGACTGGAGGCACAAGTGGGGCCGAGCGTGGCGTTTGCGTTATGGTGTGTGATCTGCCAGATAGGAGGAAAACATACCACAGATAATTGTCATCTGTTGCAGAAGTATACGCAGACGTCCCAGCATTTGTTTTGTAATTTCTGCAGGTTAGTAGTCCATGACAAACGCACCTGCCGAAGCTATGAACTAATGATGGATCGGACCCCTGCCTACAGGGTACAGGCAGAAACGTGAGCCCTCGACCCAAATGCAGGGATGGCGCGCACTAGGTTTCAAGGGCGCAGTCGAGGTCGAGGTGGAATGGGACTAGGGAGGGGTCGCGAACAGATAATCTGTTACAATTGCGGAGGGCCAGGGCATTATGCCCGCGATTGCACGAACCCGACTAGGATATCATGTTGGTACTGTACTCAGTTTAATCATGAGGCAAAAGATGCGCGAAAAGGGGGTACTCCAGCCCCCTCCGACTCAGAATATACAAATGATGAGATCTGAGCCCCACGAAGAAGACCCAAATGTAAACATGATGCTCAAGAGCGGTATGACAACGGGAGATGATAAAGGGAAGCAGGTAGAAGAAAGCGCGTGGGTTCGCAAGGCTCCTACAAAGGAACCCGAGTTTGATTTAGAACGCATGAAGGAGACATTCATGGAAGCTAAGAAGAGCTTCACAGAGGCCTCCACTTCAGGTACTAAGGATCAACTAGAACCAGGGATGGATCCTTCAATGCTCACTTCCTTTCTACAGACATGCATGAAACTGATGTGCAACAATAATGCAGTGAAAGGACTACAGGAACTTATCACTAGGTGCGCGGGGTCAGGGGAACCGCGCATAGTCCGGAAATTGGGGAAGCATGCCTTGCGCAGTGGAAGGGAAATGAGGTTGACTGCGCAGACTGGTGAGTATGAAATGGATCAGGTAATCCTAGATCTGGGTTCAGACGCGAATGTACTACCAAAGCAGACCTGGGAACGCATGGGCAAACCCGCGTTACAATGGTCCCCTATTCAGTTACGAATGGCGAACCAACAGAAGATCTTGCCCATGGGGAGGTTGCAAGGGGTGACAATTGATATTGAAGGCGCATAGTCCGGAAATTGGGGAAGCATGCCTTGCGCAGTGGAAGGGAAATGAGGTTGACTGCGCAGACTGGTGAGTATGAAATGGATCAGGTAATCCTAGATCTGGGTTCAGACGCAAATGTACTACCAAAGCAGACCTGGGAACGCATGGGTAAACCCACGTTACAATGGTCCCCTATTCAGTTACGAATGGCGAACCAACAGAAGATCTTGCCCATGGGGAGGTTGCAAGGGGTGACAATTGATATTGAAGGCGCGAGCGCGCAGGTGGATTTTGAAGTGATAGAGATTGTCGATGACAGAAATCCCTATCCCATGTTGCTAGGAATAGACTAGGCCACCAATATGAACGGAGTCATCAATCTGAAGAAGCGCAAAATGATCTTCGAGAAAAAGTCACTACGTGTAGTAGTTCTGCTAGACCCAGTCGAAGGAGCGCGCTACACTGAACTAATGCACGACAATGATAGCGACGATGATCTTGATTGTATTTACAAGATAACTGCACGAGACCAGGATTGGGTGAATCCGACTGCATATGGGAGAATCTCGTGGGAGCGCGAAAGCTCCTGCACTTTGGATTCAGACGAAGAAGTAGAGCGATGGAAGAATCGGTTGCACAAAGTGACGACACTGAATTGCAACATGATGGTTAGATCACTGCATTGCGTAACAACAAAGGCAAGAGAGTTGCTGACATATGATGGATTGACAGCGGTGGATGAATTTCTGAGCAAATTTGAAAGCACAGTACCAGAACAGCAGCGGTTCAATGCGTTGAGGTGGGCGTTGTGCGCAACACCCGCACAATGGTGGGGTACGCATCAAGGAACTTTTGAAGACTGGTGCGGATGCAGAAGGATGATACGCCTACGTTTCGGAAAACCACAATTACGACTAGTAGACAAATATGACGAATGAGATGATCCACGCACGCACCTCGCGAAATGGACCAAGGTCTACGGGGAAGAGCCACAGCCTGAATGGGTGCATTTATTCTACCATACCCTGGACGTCATACCCATGAACTGGTATACTGAGACAGAACTACGCCATGGTACAGGCGAATGGGATGTCTTGCGAGAGGGATTTTTGCTAACATTCACATTCGAAGGCCGGTGGTCGGATACTATTGACAATGCACTACAAGCAGTGAAAGTTGTTATCTTCAAAATACCACAGGAGCCAATGGGAGTACTTCAGCCAGACTGGGCGATACAGTTAAGCACTGCACTGGAATGCTATAACGTAAATGTTGAAGAGGATGATGAGGACCCACGAAACATTAACATTTCAGAAACGGAAGGCTCTCGCGAGGTTCGCGGACCATCACTTGAAGACCCCGACATCACCGCGCCACTAAAGACAAAACGGGTCAACATTAAAACGGAGGCAAAGCCAGAGTACGCAACGCTTGGGGACAATTAGGACAATGCCACGGTCAATAAAGTAGCTGAGTTACTTCGTGAATACCAAGACTTGTTCCCAACAAAAATTACGGACTTGAAAGGGATCGTGGGCGATTTAGGGATGATGAAGATCTCCTTGAAACCTAACATGAAGCCAGTCAAGCAGCAACCATACCGCTTGAACCCAAAGTACAAAGAAAAGGTCTGCGACGAATTAGACAAAATGCTCGTAGCAGGAATTATTGAACCAGTGGAAGAATCCGACTGGGTGAGTCCTATGGTAGTATAGGAGAAAAAACAGAAGGGTGAAATAAGAATATGCGTGGACCTCAGGAAGCTTAACGATCCCTGTGTACACGATCCATTCCCGACACTATTCACAGATGAAGTATTGGAGAATGTTGGCGGTCAAGAAGCTTACTCATTCACGGATGGCTTCTCAGGGTACCATCAGATCAAGATCGCGCCAGAAGACAGGAGCAAAATGACCTTTGCAACAGAATGGGGCTGCTTTCAGTACACTGTTATGCCCTTTGGACTGAAGAACGCACCAGCTATATTTTCACGCATCGTGGTGGCCGCGTTCAAGGAATACATCCACAAGTTCTTGGAGGTCTATCTGGATGATTGGACTGTCTTTGGATTAGTTAAACACCATGTAGTAAGCTTATGTCTAATGCTGGATACTTGCCGCTAACACCAAATCGCGTTGGACCTTAAAAAGTGCACCTTCCTCGTTCCCTTTGGGAACCTGCTGGGACATGTGGTCTGCAAACAAGGTCTGATGGTGGACCCTGCGAAGATTGATGTTATTCTGAATTTGGAAGCACCGCGAAGTGTTAAACAACTACGCGCTATCTTGGAACACACTAGATACTATAGGAAGTTCATCAAAAGTTATGCCCAAATAACCACGCCGAAGGAAAAGCTATTGAAAAAAGATGTTTCATATTGTTGGAATGACGATTGCATGAAGAGTTTGGATGTCCTAAAGGGGAAACTAGCCTCCGCACCAATCTTGATCTTCCCAAAATGGGACATGGAATTTCATGTACATGTTGATGCGTCGTGTATCGTGTTGGGAGTTGTACTCATACAGAAGGGCGCGGAGGGCGTGGATCACCCAATCGCGTTTGCAAGGCGAAGATTGTCCAAAGAAGAAAAGAACTACTCTACTACCGAACGCGAGGGGTTGGCAATGGTGTATGCACTCCAAAAATACCGACACTATTTACTTGGAGGACATTTCAAGATGTATACCAACCATTCCGCGTTGAAATACCTGGTGAACAAGCCTGTGTTGGGGGGGGGCGCATATGTAGATGGCTTTTACTGTTCCAAGAATATGATTTTGAGGTCATAGTCAAGCCGGGACGCTTAAACACAGGACGAGATCACTTATCACGAATTGAGACCGGCGAGGAAAAAACAAACTTGGAGGATGGACTACCTGATGCACAGCTCTTCGCAGTACGCGTCGCAAACGACCACTTCGAAGATATACTCCATTTTCTAACCACAGGAACTGCGCCGAAGGAGTACTCAATCCAGCAGAAGAAGGAATTGGTGGTGCGCACGGCAAACTTTTCTGTCATCGCGGGGCACCTCTACATGATGGGCAACGATGAAATATTACGAAGATACGTACCCGAATTTGAACGAGGTCAGATCCTCGCGGAAGCACATGGGGGCGCTGCAAGAGGACACTATGCAAGACGCGTGACCGCACAGAAGATTCTTCGTGCAGAGTTATGGTGGCCGACCCTACACCAGGATTCAAAAAGCACATTGTAAGACCTGCAATATATGTCAAAGGATGGGGAAACCATCACGAAGGGACGAGATGCCATTAAATCCACAAATGACAATGCAGCCTTTCAAAAAATGGGCAATCGACTTTGTGGGACCAATCAAACCTTAGGGGAAGACGGGGGCGCTCTACATCATCACTGCGATAGAGTACCTGACACGGTGGGGGGAAGCGCAGCCGGTCAAGGACTGCACGGCCACTACAACTGCGAAGTTTTTGTTCGAAAACATGTTGATACGATTTGGCTATCTGAAAATCTTAATGAGTGACCGCGGAACACATTTCCTGAATGAAAACATCAGCGCGCTCACAGAGGAGTTACAGGTGTATCATCAGCAAAGTACACTGTACCACCCACAAGCTAATGGAACAGTCGAGGCATTTAACAAAATACTAGAGACTGCGTTGACCAAAGTATGTAATGCATAGCGAAACCACTGAGACCTGCGCGTACCTACGGTGTTATGGGTGTACAAGACAACGTGCAAGAAATTGACAGGACAAACACGCTTCTGATTGGTCTATGCTACAGAAGTTGTCATGCCGATGGAATACATTGTACCTAGTCTGCGAATAGCAGCACTCACAGGCATGACGGACCGCGAAGCTCTGGAAGAAAGGCTCACACAACTAGAAGAACTCAAGGAGGAACGGTTTTTGGCTGGATTTCATCAACGGGTACAAAAGCAGCACGAAAAGGCCTGCACGACCGCCATATCAAGTTGCGCACCTTCAAGGTAAATGACTTAGTGCTACTGTATGACAGCAAGTTCGAAAAATTCCCGAGAAAATTCAGGTTGCACTGGTTGGGACCATATGTGGTAAAAGAGGTCACAAACAAAGGCGCAGGCCAGCTAGTCAAACTCAATGGAGAACCCTTCCCAGGAATAGTTAACGGCAGTCGCCTAAAGCCCTACACGGGTGGGTCGACTATCTGACTAACCAGCCAATGAACAGTCTTTGCGACCCAAGGAGCCAGACAAAGGCGCGGGACTATAAACACACAACCCAAAAGCCGGTACCAAAGAAAGGACAAGATATAGACATGGATGATTCGGAAGCACAAATGCAGCAGGTCCAGCAAACTGCAGATCAAATGCGTCGCGGACCTCCGGGAAGCGCAGGAACAGTTGGAGGGGCTCCGTGCCAAGATCGCCGCACCAGCCGAGTGACTCGGGACGAGTCACGATGATTGCGTTAGGGGCCTGTTGGGCATGGGATCCCCCGCAGCAGGTTTTTAGGGCTCAAAGCCCAAGTTTTGGTCAAAGATGTTGTAAAACTCTGCGAATTGCGGACGCGGGGCACGAAGTGAACAATTGAGTCATAGGGTTGTCCGCCCTAAGCATTGTATTGTAAATTAGTGTAAAGTCGGCCTACCCATGGTCCGCGAACCATGGGATTGTATAAATAGAGCGAGGCTCTAAGTTGTAACGTCAGTCGATGATAGAGAGAATAGCGAAGGCATGGTTCGAGCTTAGAGTGGGATCTGAAGTGTACTGGGTCGTAGTAGTAGTAAGAGGCTCTGCAACTGAGTGCGCAAAGGCCTAGTAGAGTCTGCAACTGAGTGCTCGGACGCCTGCAGCTGAGTGCGCAGGGAGGGATCGAGTCTATAATTGGGATTGAAAGCTAATAAAGAGAAGTTGACTCTATGCATCTATTCTTGAATCAGTATTTTGAGGTTATACATTACTTTTACTCTGTCTATTTACTGCGCGCAATTGAATAACTACTTGTATGAATGCTTTTACATGAAAATAATCTAAGTAATCAGCTAACAATGCATAATTAAGGAAGATTTGGGTAAATAACACGGGTCGCGCTGCGGCTAGAACTGCGCGAAGACAGTATCACAGGGCGCAGGATTCCCGCTAGTGCGCGTAGCAGAGTAAGTGTGAAGGTTGGACTGCGTACCCATTCCATCATATCAGACATCCCCAAGGTGCAGAAACCTGGTTCTAACACCCCCTCATACTACTTCGAGTGAAACCTCAACCCGCGCTCCGCACACTGTTGCCGAAAGGGCCAGTAGTACTGGGATTTGCTTGGCTAAATCATTTCTGAACCTGGGTCAAGCCCCACTAAGCCAACAATGCATAACCATGAGTCATTCCCTTCAAACAAAATCAACACCAAAAATAGATCATCATAAATATCTACAGGTATGTGCGGCGGCCATGATTCAAAAATACCTGAAAACATACCAAAAAAACTAAAGTACTCATGAGATATTGTCCATGTTTGTGTGATGGAGCCAATTGTACAAATTCCTCTTCCTATCAAGTATGAGATGTGACAAAATGTGATAACCATACGAAAAATTAGAATGAGTGACATGTGCTTTCTGTCTTTTGTCACTCACAATAAGTTGTGGGATGACTGCTTGTTTGGAAGATTGACCAACAGGACCAACAAGCACAGTACGTTGTCTGGAGACCTGATAAGCAGAATGAGGAAGTTGACTGGCAAGTCTAGAATGCTACAGAATTGCACGGGGTGAATGGACTAAACGTGAAGCAGCAGATTGTAAGTTAGAAACATGTGCTTCAAAAGGAGAAGGCAAAGAGACTGTGGGCCATCCTTGGACTGAACACAGAGGTTGAGTAGGGGTAGTAGCTCCCAACCAATATTATTTGGGACACCATGAGGAGTAGAAGCATGCAGCGGGACAGGAATACCAATACTAGGTGCATGAAGAATTAGGGGATGTTGTGGTTGAGGTTGTAACATATGTTGAGGTTCAGGTTGTCCTAAAAGATTCACCACACCAATGAGGAGAAATTGTCTTAATTCCTATGAATCTGCATCAAAATGGATCGAGACCCTTAGTCTCCTATCCTTTCTCACAACCAAATTTTGATCTTTGTTTCCTCCTCCTCTACCTCTAACCCTGCCCCTATTTCTGTTGAAAAAACTCATAGTGGAAATGCATTTACATAAGTTATTCACCATTAAATGAAAGCATGGAATTCATTGTAAATCAAATTAGTAAATCATTTGAGAAGACAACAAAAGAGAACACATGTAAGAGGGGAAGGTCATTGCATAGGTGGGCTGCTAAGCAATTTGTGTAAATGCTCAAAGGAAAATCAAAGACTATTTGACCTTTCATAATCCGAGAAAGGACTTACAAAAACAATTCAGAGGTAAGGTAAGTCCATGAACATTGATTTCCCTTTACAATTTATAGAGGGGGTGTCGATTCATTCGTCTTACAAACGAGCAATTCTTTTTTGGAAATAAACATTAACAGAGAAATGAAAACATCTCATATAATCTTCCAATATATTGAATATGAGAATGCGGACGATGTATAATAGGGATCACAACGACAAATTCACAATATATAACCAAAGGTATGACTGCTAAATTGTGGGCCAATGAAACAAAGTTATGTTCATTCATAGAAGAGTTCGATGAAGGTTTTTGTTTTATTTAAAACAAAGACAGTTTTTTCTATTATACTAGACAAATGAATGAAAGGCCTTGCGCACAACAACACCCAAAGTTTTTTGCCCAAGACTTAGTAGTCTCAAAGGCTCCCATGGGTGGGAAGGTTAGAGTAACTGAACAATAGATTAGTGTTTTAATTAATGAATTAGGGTTTTGATAATGTAAGTTCACAACATTGGAAATCGTTAAATATTAAAAGGACCTAACGAACTAAAACAATAACCGCCAGAATTTAATTAATTCACAATGAATTTGTCTTTTGCAACCATGCACATTACATGACAAGGCTTTGAACATAAGTAATGTCGATCTTAGAATGTACACCAATCTCTCTAAACTCCTCTAGATTTATACCAATCTCTTTATGTAATGTGTCCTACAAGATACTTACCAAAGTCATAGTTTGAAGGATAAAAAAAATTATATCAAAAAGCTCACCTCATAGGAGAAAAGAGATTTTATTCCAACAAGATTATCATCTTAGCTTGGTAGTAGGGTAGAGGCATAAAGTGAAAGGGTGATAATACTTGACATGACCAATGCATCTAACAAGCTAAGCCAATAATTTTCTCTTTAGGGTTCTAGGAAAATTTGGGTTTTTAAAAAACACAAAACCAATGGATCAAGACATGTAGGAAGGCCATGGATTGCCTTGTTGGTCAACGGTTAACCTACTACCTTCCTTGCAACCTCTAGAGGTATGAGGCAAGGATGCCTATCGTCCTCACACCTTTATATCTTCATGGTAGATAATCTAATGAGGAGCCTAGATAATGAGAGATGGATCCTAGAGAATGAGAAAGACAAAAACCAATGGATCCTAGAGGAGCCTAGAGAATGAGAGATACAAAACCAATGGGTCAAGACATGTAGGAAGGTCATGGATTGCCTTGTTGGTCAAAGGTGTTGGACAAAGATGTCATTGATGTCAATACAATGATGCATAGTTGAAGACAACTAAACCCTAACTTTGTTGGCTAACCCTCTGCTTGTTAAAAACTCTAGGTGAAAACCCTAAGGTGTGAAACCCTAATTCCAATGCATACCCTAGATGCGTAATGTACATCATGAAGCCCTATCTCTTTATGATGTTCTAGCCTTATTAAAAATACCATGACCCTTACAAATGAAGAACCCGTGCAAAAGAGCCTTTACCTTGAATACCATAGCATTATCTACACACATTGATGAAACCCTAGCCTTTGTCCTTACGAGATAATGATGCATGGATGATTAATAAGATAACGCCCCAGCCTTGTTGAAGATGCTCTAAATGAAGAACACACTTGGAGCCCTAAAGAAGAAGCCCTTGATGAAATCAAGATTGCCATGGATAAAATAATGATGGCAGCTCACAAATATAATTTTATTGATGGTAAAATGACCTTAATTGAGGCTGGAATTGGCATAAGCTCGTAGAAGACATTGATCTCATTCCAACGAGCTATTACACACCTCCTAACTCCTCTTAGACTGAGATAAATTGATTTTTCAAGTTGAAATATAATAATTTTTAATGCTAGCCGACATGAGCCTACATGCACAAGTCGGCTCCATGTCCAGGGGTGTGTCTCTTTGCACTAGCCCAAAACTAGTATATATTGACATATGAACTCATCGTTCTAGCCAAGATCTCAATGAAGAACATGGACAAGAATCACAGAAGCAGATAGAAGCTGAGGAGGACAAAGAAGACATAACTGTTTGGGCAAATCGGACCTGTGGAAGAAGGAAGCAGACATCGGACTACAGAATAGTGACTAATAAGAGGCTCGGACTATTAAACTGTGGAGGAACAAAATAACAAGTCAGTGGTGACACATATTTCCAAGTCTGGACAGCTCAGTCTACGCCTCAGAATTGCAGACAAACTTGTAGCTCGGATTGTTAACCTGTGGTAGCTCGGTTTATTAGTGAAGAGGACTCGGACTATTAGCCTGTGAGAGATTACAGCTCGATCAGTCACCTTGGAGGCTCGGTTTTTGGGCTAGGTCTTGTGACCATAACCTCAAACCTGTAACTTAACCTGTGGAGCTCATCTCTTGGACTTAAGGCTTGAAGCCCTGTCACCCTCGGACCTGAAGAACAGACATGTTGAAGGCTTGGGCAATTTTTGTGTTAAGGTTCCTTCAAGCTCGGACTGGAACAATGGAAAGTCACTTGTCTATTGTAGCTTGGACCCTATAGCAGGTTAACAGCTCAGACCTGTGGTGAATAAACCTTAAGGAAGGCTCGGATTTGAACTTGTGGGAGGCTTGGACTTAACCCTTGAAGGCTCAAACTTGTAGTAAACATTTGACAATGGAGCTCGGACCTATAACAGGTTTATGAAGCTTAAATAAACACGTGTGAAGGGTCACTTCTAGACTCGGATTTGTTGGGGAGGCTCATTGAAGCTCGGGCAGTGGACAACAATCTCTTGCGGAGGGCTCAGACCTGAAGAAAGGTGTTTGGACAGTTATTTGTTGAAGCCAGCAAAGGTCTGCGATATACCTATTATGGAGAAGGACTGAATATACTCTGTGAAGAAGCAAATTGTAGAGCAGACTTTAGAGACATGAATTGATTCTTTGTAGCTGGCTTGCTCATGAGACTTTAAATAATCACTTCTGTGATATTTTCGTGGGACCTTGAAGTAGCATACCTTAGTTGAAGGAGCAACCCATTGACATCATTTGGAGCACCATTTGAAGAATTGTTTGGAGCCTATCTCCTGGACTTTTGAGCAGCATTGTTGTGCCTTACAAAAGGCATTCTTGAAGAGCATTATTAAAGACATCTTTGGAGCAAAATTGTAGGAGACTCTTTGTAGCAGGCATTGAAGAGTTGACACCTTGTTGAGGCAGTCCCTAGAGCATTGTTGAAGCCTATGGGAGATATCCTTTGGAAAACCATTGTAGACCTCCTTGGTTGAAAACATTGTGAAGCACTTGAAGAAGTGTTTGGTGCAAACCTTGAGTAACTTATTAAAGATTCTTGGAGATCGTGATGAAGCCCTCATGATGTGATCTTTGAAGAATTTTGTTTAGGTGACATGAAGAGTTGTGGAGATATCTTCTAAGAAGATAAAGATGTCATTGATGAACTAAGTGCTTTGGAGATCGATTGAGGGCATTGTTGAACGTGAAGATATTATCAGGGCTTGTTGCAAAAGACAATGGAAACCTTGAAGAACCATTGACTTTATCTTGAAGAATTGAAGACGTGGGTTGGAGCCCTAGGGGATAGGAATCCTCAAGAAGATCAGGTTGGAGCCTATACCAGTAAGAGGGTTGGAGCCCTAGAAGTTGGTGCCTCATAGAGACAAGGTTGGAGCCTTGGGAAGATAGGGTTGGAGACCTAGAGGTTGGAACCTTGGGAAGATAGGGTTGGAGCCTACATGTTGGAGTCTGATAAACTGGAGATTAGTGTCTTCATCTAGGATTGGAGCCCTAGACATTAATGTACCTAATTTATTATAAAGAGGAGGATTAAAGTCCTCGTTATTTTTTATTAATAAATCATTTATTATATATTGTTGATTTTGTGTTCTGGTTATAAGTGATCTAGCAAAATAACAATTGTAAAAGAAATATTGATTCCCCCCCCCCCTTTCTGTCTTTCCAACAATTGGAATCAGAGCTAGTACCTTCACTCATAGCTCAATATCTTGAATGTAGATCCTTAGAACAAAAATGGCAAAGTCAAGGAAGAAGGCTTCAAACCAGTCGAAGATGTCACATCATCAATGGATAATCAAATTGAGAATGCTCTGTTGTTCAATGGAACTTTGATATATAGAATGTGAGAAAGAAGAATTTCTTAATGGCTCAAGGTTTCGAAGTTTGGGAATCAGTGATTACTGAAAGCACGATGGAAGAAGAATCCAAGGAATATAATGCAAGAGCGACAAAGGCAATCTTAAGTGGGCTAGCAAATCCTATAAAGACCAAAGTGGAAAATTGTTCAACAGCAAAAGATATGTGGGACAAACTTCAAGATCTTCACTCAAAAGGAGCATTGACCATGACCTCTAATCAAGAAGATGATGGAAAGCAAGAAGGAAATCCAAAACCCATTAAGGAAGCTGAAAACAAGAGTGAAGACATCAAGGCAAAGGAAGACCTAAAAGATGAAAAAGACCTCCAAGAAGATCTCAAGGCAAAACTTGAAGTTGTGCTAAAAGAAATAAGCAAATTGAATAAGGAAAATGAGGAGCCCAAGAAGCAAGTACAAGATGGTGACTATGACTTTGACAAGACAAGGAAGGAAGTTGATATCTTTAAGCTTCAAGTACAAGAAAGAGATGAGAAACTCACCAAGCTTAAGGAGGAATTTCATCAAAACAAGAAAAGGCATCATGAAGAAGTCATATCCATGACAAATCAATTGGATAAAGCAAAGAAAAGGGAAGACACTTTGTCAAGCCATCTTGAACAAAGTCACAAGGACTTGAACAAACTTGAAACGAAAATTGGTCAATACAAGGAAGAGGTCTTCTCCCTTAAATCTCAGTTGGAAGAAGCAAAGAAACAAGCACAAGGAATTGAAAAGGTCATGGAAGCTTTGGCCTTCCTAGAAGGACAAACCGATGAAGCAAAAAACGAAAGAAATGCCATGACATGCCAACTAGAAGAAAAGGATGAAAATATCATCAAATTAAAATCAGAAATCACCTCACTTAAGGCCCAATCCTGTGAAGCAACGAGAATGAAGGAAGAAATTGAGAACCATCTAGCAAAGAAGGATGAAGAATGCAAGATGTTGAAAGAAGAAATTAATCTCCTAAGAAAAGAAGTTGATCATCTGAACAAGAGTCTAAAGGGCTCTCAAACCCTAGATGACATCCTAAGTCATCAAAGATCTCCTCTTGATAAATCAGGTCTTGGTTATGCAGGTGAACCCTCAAACAGAAATGATGCAAACCCTAATGCTTCAAACAACAAGGATGTGGAGAAGCTTGGAAGAAATATTGATACCCCTAGTACAAGCAAAAGCAAGGAGAAGACTCAAGATGACATTGGAAGAGACCCTACTCCAAGAAGATATGCAGATGGTGTCAAGAATGCAAGAGGCAATAAATGTGATCAAAGGATCCCAAGACAGAATGCCTTTAGAGGTACATCAATGCAATGTCCATCCTCCAAGTACCAAAGTATATTTTTTGGTTATTGCTATTCTTGTATAAATTTTGGGCATATGGCAAAGGATTGTAGGGCATACCACAAGGACAAATATAATGGTCCCCATTAGTCTCCTAAAAGCAACTTTTCAAGAAGAATTCATGCTCCCTCACTAATGAACAAGATGGAGTGCTTCAAATGTCATAACACTGGACATATGGCTCGTGATTGTAACTTGACTTGGGTCCCTAAAGAAGCTAAAAACGTGACTACCAAGCAAGAAAAGAAAGTTACACAAGTATGGAGAAGGAAGCAAATTGGATCAAAAAGCCTCTTGAACACTCGAGACATCAACTCGTGTTGTTGATCTAATGAGTACATCTTTGGCAGATATGATATTCAAAGTTTTGATGAAATTCTGCCAAAAAGGAGACCATGCATATTGTTAGGGGGAGCTTGTGATTCTTGACTATTCTTGCAAAAGCTATCAGTGAAGAGCCCTATGAAATCCTTGATGAGTCACACATGGACAATCATCTCTTGATGGATCATCTCTCAGGAGTAATTCCATTAAAGAAAATCAAGCATAATATTGTGCCTTCACTACACATCCATTGTTGAAGATGCCTTTCACTTGATCGCAGGCAAAGGGATGCAAATTATGGTCGTCTCTCTTATGCTACAAGGAAAGCATTATTCAAATGACAAGGGGAGTTGCAAGGAGCAACATAATAAGAAGCATATTAAGGGGAGCACAAGTCAAACACTATAGATAAAGCATGATGACAAGAAGACCAACATGATTACAAGGGGAGCAACATATATGTTATGGAGAACTATCATTGATGAAGAAAGGAAGAAAATACAATGAAGCATCATGATGACATAACAAGAAGAAGCTTGATAGGGGGAGCACTTAATGGAAAAAGGCATTATCACGACACCCCATTTGCCATTGATGTCAAAGGGGAGAGAAAGCTGAAAGGGGGAGAGTATTGCCATCAATGACAAAGGGGAAGATTGTTAGACAAAGTTGTCATTGATGTCAATACAATGATGCATTGTTGAAGACGACTAAACCCTAACCTTGTTGGCTAACCCTCTGCTTATTAAAAACCCTAGATGAAAACCCTAAGGTGTGAAAACCTAATTCTATGTTCATACCTGAGATGCCTAACGTACATCATGAAGCCCTATCTCTATATGATGTTCTAGCCTTATTCAAAATACCATGACCCTTACAAATGAAGAACCCATGCAAAAGAGCATTTACCTTGAATACCATAGCATTATCCACACGCATTGATGAAACCTTAGCCTTTGTCCGTATGAGATAATGATGCATGGATGATTAATAAGATAAAGCCCTAGCCTTGTTGAAGATTCCCTAAATGAAGAACACACTTGGAGCCCTAAAGAAGAAGCCCTTGATGAAATAACAATTGCCATGGTTAAAATAATGATGACAGATCACAAATATAATTTTATTAATGGTAAAATGACCTTAATTGATGGTGGAATTGGCATAAGCTCGTAGAATACATTGAGCCCTTTCCAATGAGCTATTACACGCCTCCTAACTCCTCTTAGACTAAGAGAAAATGAATTTTCAAGTTGAAATATAATAAATTTTAATGCTGGCCGACATGAGCCTACATGCACAAGTCAGCTCCATGTCCAAGGGGTGTGTCTCTTCGCACTAGCCCAAAACTAGTATATATTGACGTTTGAACTCATCGTTCTAGCCAAGACCTCGAAGAATAACATGGACAAGAACCACAGAAGCAGATAGAAGTCGAGGAGTACAAAGAAGAGATCATTGTTTGGGCAAATCAGACCTCTGGAAGAAGGAAGTAGACCTCGAACTACAAAACAATGACCAGTAAGAGGCTCGAACTATTAAACTGTAGAGGAACGGAATAACAAGTCTGTGGTAACTCAGATTTCCAAGTCTAGACAGCTTGGTCAACACCTCAGAATTGCAAACAGACATGTAGCTCGGATTGTTAACTTGTGGTAGCTCGGTTTATTAGTGAAGAGGACTCGGACTGTTAGCTTGAGAGAGATTACAGCTCGGTCAGTCACCTTGGAGGCTCCGTTTTTGGGCTAGGTCCTGTGACCATAACCTCAGACTTGTAGCTTAACCTGTGGAGCTCATCTATTGGACTTAAGGCTTGAAGCCCTGTCACCCTCGGAGCTGAAGGACAGACCTGTTGAAGGCCTGGGCAATTTCTGTGTTAAGGTTCCTTCAAGCTCGGACTAGAACAGTGGATAGTCACTTGTCTATTGTAGCTCGGACCTGTAGCAAACATTAGACTATGGAGCTTGAACCTATAACAGTTTTATGAAGCTCAAATATTAAACACGTGTGAAGGGTCACTTCTTGACTCAAATTTGTTGGGGAGGCCCATTGAAGCTCAGGCAGTGGACAACAATCTCTTGCAGAGGGCTTGAACCTGAAGAAAGGTGTTTGGACAGTTAGTTGTTGAAGCCAGCAAAGGTCTACGGTATACCTATTGTGGAGAAAGACTGAAAATACTCTGTGAAGAAGCAAAGTGTAGAGCAGACTTTGGAGACATGAATTGATTCTTTGTAGCCGGCTTGCTCATGAGACTTTAAATAATCACTTCTGTGATATTTTCATGGGACCTTGAAGTAGCATACCTCAGTTGGAGGAACGGCCCATTGACATCATTTGGAGCACCTTTTAAAGAATTGCTTGGAGCCTATCTCTTGGACTTTTTAGTAGCATTGTTGTGCCTTGTAGAAGACATTCTTGAAGAGCATTATTAAAGACATCTTTGGAGCAAAATTGTAGAAGACCCTTTGTAGCAGACATTGAAGAGTTGACACCTTGTTGAGACAGTCCCTAGAGCATTGTTGAAGCCTATTGGAGATATCCTTTGGAAAACCATTGTAGACCTCCTTGGTTGAAAACATTGTGAAGTACTTGAGTGTTTGGTGCAGACCTTGAGTAACTTATTAAAGATTCTTGGAGATCATGATGAAGCCCTCATAATGTGACCTGTGAAGAATTTTGGTTGGGTAACATGAAGAGTTGTGGAGATACCTTCTAAGAAGATAAAGATGTCATTGATGAGCTAGCTTTGGAGACTGATTCAGGGCATTGTTGAAGGTGGAGATATTGTCAGGGCTTGTTGTAGAAGACATTGGAAGCCTTGAAGAACCATTGACTATAGCTTGAAGAATTGAAGTCGTGGGTTGGAACCCTAAAGGATAGGAACCTAAAGAAGATCAGGTTGGAGCCTGTACCAATAAGAGGGTTGGAGCCCTAAAGGTTGGTGCCTCATAGAGACAAGGTTGGAGCCTTGGGAAGATAGGGTTGGAGCCCTAGAGGTTAGAGCCTCGTGAAGTCCAAGTCGGTGCTTGGCAAAGTACAAGTTGGAGCCTAGTGGATTGGAGAGCGGTGTCTTCATCTAGTGTTGGAGCCCTAAACATTATTGTACCTGATTTATTGTAAAGAAGAGGATTAAAGTCCTCGTTATTTCTGATTAATAAAATCATTTATTCTATATTATTGATTTTGTGTTCTGGTTATAAGTGATCTAAAAATTGGTAAAATAACAATTGTAAAAGAAATATTGATTCCTCCCTCCCCCCCCCACCTCTCAGTATTTCCAACAAAAGGTTGACCAACTGCCTTCTTTGCAAACTCTAGAGGTGTGAGGTAAGGATGCTTGTTGTCCTCACACCTTTATATCCTCATGATAGATAATCTAGTGAGGAGCCTATAGAATAAGAGATAGGGAGACATATTCATGGCATAAATATGGTCATAGAAGTGAAGACAATTAATCATTTGTGATTTGAAGATTGTATGTTGTTCCTCAAAGGGTGCTCTTTCAATATTACAAGAGATTTTAAAATATCATGGGTACCTACCTTTTAGTGTCAAGGGAAGAGATAAGTAAGACAAAATGCAAAATTTAAGGTTTGAACACTTAACACATTGCATCGACAACACCTCAACTGAGATTTTCTTTGAATCCACGATGGATAACTTTCTAGTATTTGTGAACTCTCATCACCTTAAAATAACCAAGGATAAGTGATTGGATGTGAATCCTAGACAAAATCAAGCAAAAGGTTCTGTGTCTTGGGGGATGATATGTTGACAACTCGAAGAAAGAATAGTCCTATTTAAAGTAGTCCTAAGCTCTCTGCCACTATATCTTTGCACTTTGTTGGGTACCCCTTTTAGTATCCTTAAGAAAATCAATAGGATGATGAGGTCCTTTTAGTGGCAAGAAGAAATTTTCCTTAATAAAATGGAACAATATTTCTCATGGAAGACAAAAAGGGAGCTTGCAAATTAGGGATCCAAGTTTGGTGAACCAAGCTCTTGGGATAAGATCCCCCAGACCTCTATTATAGGTCCAAAAGCTTGGTGGAAAGAGGTTTTAGCCATACTATCTTGAATTTTTGGTTTTATTACATGCAAAATTTTGTTCCTGAGCTTAAGTGAATACATCAGGGCAAAGGACCACAATAACATAAATTGGGAAGATGGTTGTGAACTTAACCAATCTTGGCAATCTACTATCAATCACCTTCTTAAGCACAAAGGGCCCTCATATCTCTTAACTTAAACCTCCTCATCTCCTCTTTTGTTTCCCTTAGGGCCCTTGCTTTGGCTTACACTTCTTCCTCCTCCCTTTTGTGGACTCTGGGTTTAACCAATCTTGGCAACCTACTATCAATCACCTTTGCAAGCACAAAGGGCTCTCAAAGCTCTTAATTTAAACCTCCTCATCCACTCTCTATTTCCCTTAGGGCCCTCACTTTGGTTTACACTTGTAACTCCTCCTTTTTGTGGACTCAAGGTTTCTAGTCATCATTAAATACTAGTATTATTTTCTCCTTATTCTTGCTTCTTCCTTCCTCTTTTTCATCTTTTTGCTTTTTATTAGCCTCCATATTGGTGATCTGGACTTCACCTCTCCACTTTCTTTCTAGGTTAATTTCCTCTTTTGACATTTTTTTCTCTATCATGTCCTATAATTAGCTTCTTAGTGTAGTTTTACTTTCTCATTCTTCGCCATAACTTTCCCTACTATTCTCTTCTTTCCAAATCATGTAATTCTATTTCTCCCTTTCCTAATTTCCTTTAAGTTGGACATTAAACCAACCCATTTAGATCCCTTCTCATCTTTTTCCATGTTCAATTATTCAATTATTCCTTACCTTTCTGCTCTTCACATACTGTTTATAATTTTTATTTAACTTATTACATTTTGATTTGTTTAATTTCCCTGGCTCCATTTCTATCTTCCTACTTGTTCCATCATCTAACTGATTTTAATATTTCTAACCAACTCTTTTCTTAATTACCCTTTTTCTTTTAATTGTGAACTTGTTTTTTATTATTAAAAAGGTTCCAAACTTTCCATTTTAAACACTCTTACCAATTTTCCTTTTCCATCGTTTTTCGAATTTATTCTTTTAAACCATTTTCTTTTCTTAATTGTCCTCTTTCATTTTTTCTGATTATTAATTGTCTTGTTTATAAAACAAACATTCCCCATCTTTCCATTCCAAAAGTCTCCTTGTTTATCATTTATATATGAATCTCTATTATTTGCGACATTGCCTATATTGTTCGCCTTGACGATGAGTAAACTATCCACTCAAAACTCTTAGGCAAAGAAGTTCGCACATAGTAGAACCAAAATTTCAAGATGACAGGAGAAGATGTTTAGACTCCCCACAACCTATACCCCATGCTCAGAAATCTGGAAGCAGATCAAACAATCTATTTTGTTCATTCGGAGCTAAGATTTCCCAGCTGCCAAGAAACGAGAGATCTATACGTTTATGGAATACCAAAATTCTGGGCTCCCGACCACTACGGATAACCTTTTTCTCTCCACTGTTCATAATCAACCTTTTTCTCTCCTTGTTCATAATCAAATTCTTGATTTCGCAAGAATATGCTTATGGACAGAATACTTTTCCATGTGGCTTAATCTATAGGGCAAGTACAACCAACACCTAATGGTGCTAAGAAGTAGAGTCCCATTTAGCCTCAAACCAAAGGAATACTTGGGATGGACCACCTTTTTGTTCCTATTCAGTGAAGGTGGGTATTTTCTTGCTTCTAACAAATCAGCTTCAAATTCTTTGACACCATAAATGATCCAAAAACAGCAGAATTGACTATTTGCACAATTTCACCAAAAATTAACTAAGATTGCTTTTAAGTGAATAAATAAGGAAATATTAGAATAATTCTAATATTAGTTTAATGCTCATTCTTCTAAATTGTTGCTATTTTCTTTTCTTTAGCAGTTTCTTAGATGAAACTGAATCTCACATAGAAACTTGATGTTTCTATCTTTGTAAAATATCTCTGTATTATTATTGAGTATTCAGCTCAATCAATTCATTGAATTCATTTGGAAATCCATATCGTGTTTCGCACTATTTTATGGTACCAGAGCAGGTTTTTGAGTTATTTCTGCTATTCCTTTCCAAGGTCGAGTCCTCTGTAAGCCAGGCAGCCTTCACTGAGTCTCAGCTTCGGCTTTGCTCATCGTGATAAACGCTTACAGTCGTCCATCTCGATACAGAAGTGAATAGTTCAAAATAATTCTTCAGTTATTGCTCTCGGTTTTAGATTCAATCTTTGTCGAATTTTTGGAGATCCGGAGGCTCTCGGATTTTTTTCGCTGGGCTCATACACAGTCAACAAATATCGGATCCGTGGTAAAAAAAAAAAATTATGCAGGCAAAACCCTTCCGTGGCATCGGTTATCAGCACGATCATCAGCAAATTTTTTTTACACACTCGAAACCCGTTCGTGGCATCTGTGGTTCGTGGCATCTGTGGCACGTCCTCAGCACGATCATCAGCAAAAACTTTCGACGCTTCGTGGCATCTGTGGCACGATATCAATAAAAAAAAATTGTTCGACGCACTCAAAGCACGCCCGGGACCCGAACCATCAATCGACTCTGTATTGGCGTCAGAACACGTGCTCGGTCTCAATCTACAGCAGTCACCAACAAAAAAAAAATAGTGCTCGGTCTCGGTGTGCTCAGTCCACCGTCCAGGAACACAAGTTCGACTCCACGGACTGTATAACAAAACCCTTCTGCACCGAAGGCACAGCCCTGGCCACCAGATCTTCCGGGTAAATTTTTATGGTGTGTGCAGTCTCTTGAAATCCGCCTGGTCGAGCCTTCCTTTGTTGCCACTCTGACGTTGTGGTTTTTTGGTTGGAAACGGTTCGTATTTGCGCACAAGGCGCCTGCACAGGTTTGTGTTTGCTCCGTTCAGTTGGAAGACGAGCCGGCGTTTGAGTGAGCTCCTTGCCCTGCGGGCGGATACCAGAACCGCAGTGGTATCAATGGAACGAACGCAGCGTGTTGACGTGGAACAGGGGCATGTCTGACGTGGAACAGGAAAACCGACTCCAGCTCGGTCTCCACGTGACTATAGACAGTCAAAAAGTGTGCTCCGTCGAGTTGACTGCAGTCAATCAGTGTGCTCGGGTAATCTTTTGATTTTTTCTCTCCTCATAACACTGTTATATATTGTGTGCTACAGTAGAACAGTGTTTTATATATATAGTTATATATATATATATATATATATATATATATCAGTTCCTTCAGCGTGCTACAGGAGACCTTAAAAATTTGCAAATTTTTTTTGCTGGGTGAACTGATTTTTATTACTCAAGTCATCTATTACTGGTCTAAATAAGACTAGTTTAAGTATTTCTTCCTCAACAAAGCAATTTCGGGTCATATATCAGTCTTTATCAGCTTCTGCTCAAATCAGTCCAATCCCACTATTTGACAATCAGACAGATGGCTTCACTAACAAATCTGATGCTGGAAGGTAGTCAACGCTTCAATGGCACAAACTACAACATCTGGAAACAGAGAATGTTAACCATTTTTGAATATAGGCGCCTTGACCAGCTTGTTCTCAACAAGGAGCTCCGTCTTGGTACAGCTGGCACTGATCAAGACAAGTTTGATGATCGAAATCGCGAAGCA